>VSMD01121728.1:0-45229 GCA_008750895.1 Mirza zaza
GGAGGAACTTGTAGCTGAAGTATGAGTAGACCATGAGCACAGGGAGGAAAGGCAAGAGCCAGAGGGTTTAGGGACTAATATTGAAAACCATATTAAGGTGTTAGGATTTAGGGTTTTCCCTTCTGAATGCAGTTGAAAGCTACAGAGGACTTTTAAGTGGAGGAATGACATAGTTGATAGACCCTTAAGAAAAAAATCTGGTTATCTGAAGACTAGATTGTAGGAAACGAGAATGGAATTTTGGAGACCAGTTAGGAAGCTTTTGCCATGGGCGGGAGGTAATGATGATTTAGATCTGACTGGTGATAATCATTGTAGGGGACAGATTAGATTCATTGTGGCCTATATTTTGGAAGAAAAATAAAAAAGACTCGTCAATAGATTGGAAATAAAAAGTGAAGAAAGAGAATTAAGGTTTTTAGCACGATTAACTAGATGGATGGTATAACCATATACTGAGATCGGGATAACAAGAATAGGAATGGTTTTCGAGAGGAAATCAAAAGTTTTGGCCATGTTTGAGGGGCCTAATAGATTTCTGAGTTGAGGTGAGTGGGATGACTACTGACCTGAAGCTCAGAGGAGGAATTAGCAAACTCTGGGAGAGTTCGAATATGGATAGCGTGAACGCCCCAGGAGTGGATAAGATATCTTAGGAAGAAAGTTTAGCTAGGAAAGAGCACATGATGTAGAGCTAAGCATTGGTGTGATGTGACATTTTCTAAAGGTCTGATAAAAAGGAAGAAGTTAGAAACTGAGACTGACAAGAATGAAATGGGAGAAGGTTGGTGTCCTAGTAGCCAAGGAAAAGTGCTTCAAGGAAGGAATGCTCCATTGTTTGAGTTGTTTCTGAGATATTGAGTTAGAATAGGACAGAAAAGTGGTGATGGGGTTTGATATGATGAGCTCGTGAGTGACCTTGACAAGGAGTTTCAGTGGAGCAGTAGGGACAAAAACCTGATTGGAGGCTTAGAAGAGGAGAGAGAGTTTAACTGTAAAGAGAAACAGCTGGAGGAGCATATCAGCTGAAGAGCTCCCACGTTCTTAGAGTCGAGAGGGAAAGCTCAGTGATTCAGAAGAGATGGGAGAATTTCAAGAATTAAGACATAGCACAGTAAGAGGTGATGGCATTCAGAATATAGCTTCTGGTAGATGTGTTTGGTTTTCTTTTTGAGACAGAGTCTCACTCTGTTACCTGGGCTAGAGTGCCGGGGTGGGGTCAGCTTATCACACTGCAACCTCAAACTCCTGGGCTCAAGCCATCCTCCTACCTCAGCCTCTTGAGTAGCTGGGACTATAGGCATGTGCCACCACCCCTGGCTAATTTTTTATATAGATATATTTTTAGTTGTCCAGCTAATTTCTATTTTTTTAGTAGAGACGGGGTCTCGTTCTTGCTCAGGTCTCAAACTCTGAGCTCAAACGATCCTCCTTCCTCAGCCTCCCAGAGTGCTAGGATTACAGGCATGAGCTACCATGCCTGGTCTGATAGATGTATTTATTTAGAAAACCATTTGTTCAGATAAGGTAGTCAGTTGCTAAAAGGATAATAGTCTTTGCAGTGGCTAGTTAAAAGCTGAGTGGGTTACTTAACATAGAAAAATTATGATGTAAGAGAAGATTTTAACAAATATGGGAGATGAAAAGATCCTTTTGCTAGTCTTTTTGGTGCCAGTTAATCTGAGGTATTGATTTAGGGGCCTGCAGTACAGATGGGGTATCTTGAAGGTTAACTGGCTCGTATAATGTCTTGTTGTCAAGCGTTTGTTTTTGTTTTTAGTTGTTGCTTGCATAGATTGACGTTCTTACTTAAGCCAAAACCGTGATTAGGAGTATAATTTAATATAGTTATCAAATCATCGTTTTGCTTATAAAGTTTGGGGACTCTAAAACTGACAACAAGTTCAGCCTGGTACATACTGATATATGTTGGTAAATAAAGTTAATCTGATCCAAATGAGATGCATGGTCATGTGCTTTTACCTAGTAAAACCCAGGTTAGAGCTTTTTTCTTTTCCTTGGATTTTCAGCATCTCTAAACATTGTTATTGTTCTTCATAATAAATAATTTGTTTTTCTCATTGCGGAAACAATAGATGCCAACTGTAAATCAACAATACAAAAAGACTTGGGAAAAAAGTAAAAAATTATTTTTAATTCTGTTACTCAGGGACAACCATTGTGCTCAACAACATCCTTTTTAAAATTTTATTAAAGTAATACATGCTGGCCGGGCGTGGTGGCTCACGCCTATAATCCTAGCACTCTGGGAGGCCGAGGTGGGTGGATTGCTTGAATTCAGGAGTTCAGGACCAGCCTGAGCAAGACCCCATCTCTACTATAAATAGAAAGAAATTAGCCGGATAACTAAAAGTATATATATATATATATATATATATAAAAATTAGCCGGGAAGGGTGGCACATGCCTGTAGTCCCAGCAACTTCGGAGGTTGAGGCAGAAGGATCCCTTGTGCCAGGAGTTTGAGGTTGCTGTGAGCTAGGCTGATCCCGTGGCACTGTAGCCCAGGCAACAGAGTGAGACTCTGTCTCAAAAAAATAAAAAGAAATACAAAGAGGAGTGTGTAAATCCATAATAGTGCTTATTGTAATAAGCAATAGATGCCAATGGTAGATCAACACAATGTGAAAAAACTTGGAAAAAAAGTGAAAATTACTTTTAATTCTATTACTCACAGACAGCTATTGTTCTCAGCATTCTTTTTACAGTTTTATTGAAGTAATACAAACTCCTAGTGAAAAGAAATACAGACAGAAGTGTATAAATCTGTAATAGTGCAGGAGGAAGAGGGAAGAAATAAGGTATCCAGGCCGGGTGTGGTGGCTCACACCTGTAATCCTAGCACTCTGGGAGGCTGAGGTGGGCAGATTGCTCGAGGTCAGGAGTTCAAAACCAGCCTGAGCAAGAGCGAGACCCCTGTCTCTACTATAAATAGAAAGAAATTAATTGGCCAACTAATATATATAGAAACAATTAGCCAGACATGGTGGCACATGCCTGTAGTCCCAGCTACTCGGGAGGCTGAGGCAGCAGGATTGCTTGAGCCCAGGAGTGTGAGGTTGCTGTGAGCTAGGCTGACGCCACGGCACTCACTCTAGCCTGGGCAACAAAGCAAGACTCTGTTTCAAAATAAATAAATAAATAAAATAAAAAAATAAGGTATCCAGTACACTTGAGAACAGGAGAATCCCCAAATAGCTGACAGGTTTTCACAAGAAAGTTCAACCAATCAGATTCAAAGCAGCAACTGAAACTCTCTGTAATACTGGTTGAGGACAAAAGGCCTAGGATAAGAAGGCATGAGAGATCTGGAGCTGTCTATCTCATGTGAACCCTCGAGACAACAAGGCTTCCTTTGGGGACAGGGCCCCATACTGAGGAGAAGTGACTGGGAGTAGAATCAAAATTGAACAGTATAGGAACATGGAGACAAAGGAAAGAGAATGTCCAGACAAAAGTGGTAGAAGAGGATAGAAACCAGAAATCTCGGACAGCAGGGCTAACCTCAAAATAGGCAACAGGAAGTTTCAAGCAAGGGCAAATCCACAGCAGAAGTTATCAAACAAGGTCAAGTAACACAATGTTACTGTTAGAAAAAAGAGAATAAATAGCCAAATAACACCTATAGACAATGAAAGTACACCAGCAACTCACTACTTCAAAACAAGCTAAAAGAAACAAACTATGGAAATGATAGAAGACTTGAAAGACCAATATAAATCAGAATTTTAAAAATCTCAGAAATAAAGTGACAGAACTGAGGGAAAAAAAGAGAAATAAAAGAAAAAATTCATTTCAGAAATGAAGACTAAACTGGAAGCACCACAAGAGGTACTGTCTGAAGTGAAATAAATGATAGAAAGAGGAAAGTGTTTATAAGTAAAAGGAAATGAAAAAGGAGAAGGATTTGAGAAACAGTAACAAATTTTTAAGGCAAAGACTATGGACTCTGTGGTCAGTAGGAGTCCCTGAAGAAGAAAACCAAAGCAAGAAGGTAGAACAGATGCTAAATATGAATTTAAGACAATTTTCTTGAAATAAAAGATTTGAAACTATGTTTAAAAGAGAGTATCATATGGCTGAGGATATAGATTTTGAAAGACCAACACTAAGATATATTCTACTTAAAAAAATTTATTTGGGCATGTAGAAAAAGAAACCACATGGCTTACAAGGGGAAAAAATTAGATTATCTTCAGACTTTTCGACAGCAATGCTTTATGCCAGAAGAAAATCGAGTAACATATTTAGAATTTTCAGAGAAAGAATGAGCCAAGGATTTTGTATCCAGAAAAACTGACTTTCAAGTAGAAAGAACATAGACAAACTGTTATTATTTTGGAAGGACTCAGGGAATATTAACATGAACCTTCTTAAGGAATCTGTTAGAAAATGAGTTTTAGACAACCAAAAATAGCTAGAGATACATCAGTATTAGAACTAATGGTGAACGTTAAATATATAGTTACCTGTAGAACTAAAACCTAAATGAAGGCATGAAGGAGAGAGTATAAGATGTAATTCCTATGTGCTCTGACAATGTAGATACAATAAAACTATATAATATTAGGGGGACAGGAATGTTTGAAAAATGATTTAAAAAAATGCTTTCAGAAATTATATTTGTGGTAGTGTTAATATTGTTATTCTGAAACTGTCGTATCTGTAATATGTAATAAAAAATGAGTAATTATAGAATAGTCTAATTCTCTGATTCCCTTCTATCATATACATTGAAAATCTGTATTCTAGGTGTAGAAGTTCTCAACACAGTATTCCTGACAGCTACAAAAAAATAAAAAGAAGGAAAAAAATGTGTGAAAGAAGGAGATACCAATGTAGTAGAGAGTGTCAAATGTTAAACAAAAGCTCTATAGTCTTGGATTTGAATTATCAAATTGGAAGTATCAGTATGAACTCATAAGACTTCTCTCCTTTCCCCCATCTACCTATTCATCTAACCATCCCTTCCTCTCCTAGTTCTGTCCACTGAAAAGCCTAGAAACTGATCTACGACAGCAAAGCAGTGAGCATTCCTAATGCCCAGATTGTGAACTTGAAATACTATTTCTCACTAAGAGAAACCAGAGTTTTTTTGAGAAATGGCTGGATCTTGGTCTACAGTATGAAATGTACATAATGAGTTTGGAAGGACTCATCTTGTAATACTGGTCAGCAAGGAAGCTATCAACGAATAGTAGAGTGGTATCAGAAGTTCCCAGAAGGGCCGAGCGCGGTGGCTCACACCTATAATCCTAGCACTCTGGGAGGCTAGCACTCTGGGAGGCAGGTAGATTGTTCAAGGTCAGGAGTTCAAAACCAGCCTGAACAAGAGCGAGACCCTGTCTCTACTAAAAATAGAAAGAAATTAATTGGCCAACTAAAAATATATAGAAAAAAATTAGCGGGGCATGGTGGTGCATGCTTGTCGTCCCAGCTACTTGGGAGGCTGAGGCAGAAGGATCGCTTGAGCCTAGGAGTTTGAGGTTGCTGTGAGCTAGGCTGACACCATGGCACTCTAGCCCAGGCAGCAGAGTGAGACTCTGTCTCAAAAAAAAAAAAAGTTCTCAGAAACTAACATGAAGAGGCTTATATTGGCCAAAGAAAGGACAATTTGAGCCTTAAAAGTGATAAGTACCATGGATTAAAACTCAAATATTTTTAAATGTATGACTAAACAATGATATTTATTTTAAAAATTCACCTTAGGAGGATCATAGATAACCAGTTCATTATCTTGAAAATGGGTAAAGGGAAAGAACCAAGCATTTATCATACTTTTCCTCCATGAGCTATACAACCGAAGAGCCAACTAATATATCCTCATTAGAAGCACCTCTTTATATAAGTATTCCAGCTAATAAATGACAAAGAGATGGGAAGATTAGAACATCACTATTTTGCAACTCTCCATAAATAAACTATAGGCATTAAGCATCAATGACTGCCAAGATCGCCAAAAGACAACTACATTTTATCTGCTTCCTATAGTGTTGCCAAAGAGATCCAACCTAAGTCTGATCCAGTCTTCAGATCTGTCTGCCTATTTACAGGAAATACAGATAGAGGAAAATGTTGAAAGGTACCCTGAGGATGCAATCAGCAAAATCCAGACTGGGAAACTCTACAGGTCATAAGACCCAGATCCTTCAACAGATAAATTGTAAGGAAAAGAAAGGCATGGATAAGGGCCTATAGGTTAAAAGAAACCTGAAAGACATTTCAATGATGGAATTTCTGACCATGCCTGCGGGAGATCTGCAAAATCTTCCCCTAAGGGCAGCTATAAGACTGGACAAAATTGACAAAATAACCATTTCAGTGCTCTGAAAGTGAAACAAAGATATACAACTATCTGAGAATCATTTGTGCTTGAAAAGCTGCTGAGCCTCGGGTATGAATAGTGGGAAAAATAGAAGTCTGTGGCATTCTTTCCTTGGCATGTTCCTACCCCAGACTCTTCAACTTTATTAATACAGAGGGGCAAGTTGTAAATATTGTCAACCTTGCTACCATTATAAAAGGGGACTTACTTGGTTTGGAGCTGGAAATAATACCTGTGCTCAACAGCTTTGGCAGTGAAAGTGACGATCTTGGCAGCAGATGAGGAGGTAGGGCCAATAGCTCTATTAGCCTGAAGTTGTGGTCATGGCTAGGGCAAGTATATTCTTGGTTGGGGCAGTGCACATGTGAAGCTAACACCAGGGTGGGCCCAAGCCAGCAAAAACTCCTGACCAACCCTCAAGCTACATGCATGTACAGAGGATATATGAAATGGCCCTGAAAAATACAAAAGCTGGGACACTAAAATGGTATGAACTTTGAGTACATTTTTGTGCTGACCTATAGATTGATTGACAGAGAAAGAAAACCTTACTGACTTCAGGTATTTGAGTACAACTTCCATCCAATCATTGGCCGACTATTGTGCTTTGTAGATGCAGGGGCAAACCCAAGCAGGCCAGCCTTAAAAATAAAGATAAGAGTTTGTAAAATCCCAATTGAGCAGAGCCATCAGGGGCTGCACAACATGGGAAGGATAGATTTTGCCCACGTAAATTACTAAATAAAAATAGAAACAACCTTTGGTTGTTTTGTTTGATTTTCCTTTGGTGGAAAATCAGAAACAGAGTAGCCAAAATACGTTATCTAGAGTGTCCATTTTCAGCTATAAATTATGAGACATTATTATAAAACAGGACAGCATGGCTCACACTCAAGAAAAGCAATCAGTAGAAACTATCTCTGATCCAGCTGTCAGATTTACTTAGCAGACAAAGGCTTCAGAGCAGCAATTATGTTCAAAGAACTAAAGGGAAAGTATGACAATGAATCAATAAATAGAGGTTCTCAAAAAAAAAAAAGAAGTTACAAAAAAGAACAAAATGGAAATTCTAAAACTGAAAAGGACAATAAACAAAATGAAAAATTTACTAGAGGGTCTTAATAGCAGATTCAAGATAGAAGAAAGCTGAATCAGTGAATTTGAAGCAGAATCAATAAAAATTATTCAATTCAAACAATATGGAACAAAAAGATTGACAATAATTAACAAAGCTTCATAGAATTGTAGAACAAGATTGCATACACCAATATATTAGTACATGTGGAGGTCCTAGAAGGAAGATAAAGACACAAAAAAAAATATTTGAAGAAATAAGAGCCAAACACTCCCCAAATTCAGTGAAAAGCATTATTTTACACATTCAAAAGCTCGACAAACCTTAAATAGGGAAATACAAAGAGATCCATACCTAGACACATCAGAGTTAAACTATGAAAGCCAAACACAAAGATAAAATCTTGGAAACAGCAAGGGAAAAACAATTCATCAAGAAGGAAAAAAAAAGCCAACCAAGAATTTTATATTCAGCAAAACTGTCTTTTAAAAATGAAGGTGAAGGCCGGGCGAGGTGGCTCACGCCTGTAATCCTAGCACTCTGGGAGGCCGAGGCGGGTGGATTGCTTGAGGTCAGGAGTTCGAAACCAGCCTAAGCAAGAGTGAGACCCCATCTCTACTAAAAATAGAAAGAAATTATTTGACCCACTAAAAATATATATATACAAAAAATTAGCCAAGCATGGTGGTACATGCCTGTAGTCCCAGCTACTCGGGAGGCTGAGGCAGAAAGATCGCTTGAGCCCAGGAGATTGAGGTTGCTGTGAGCTAGGCTGACGCCACGGCATTCACTCTAGTCTGGGCAACAAAGTGAGACTGTCTCAAAAAAAAAAAAAATGAAGGTGAAATTATGACATTTTCAAATAAACAAAGACTGAGAGAATTCATTACTACCAGACCTGCCTTTAAAGAAATATTAAAGCAAGTCTTTCAGGATGAAAGGAAATGATCAGAGATGGTAACTTAAATATATCAAAAGAAAGGAAGAGCATCAAAAATGATAAATATGAGCCAGGCACAGTGGCTCATGCCTGTAATCCTGGCACTCTGGGATGCCAAAGCAGAAGGATTGCTTGAGCTCAGGAGTTCGAGACCAGCCTGAGGAAGAGGGAGGGAGACCCTGTTTCTACTAAAAATAGAATAATTAGCTGGGCATCATGGCACATGCCTATAGTCCCAGCTACTTGGGAGGCTGAGGGCAGGAGGATTGCTTGAGCCCAGGAGTTTGAGATTGTAGTGAGTTATGATGACGCCACTGCACTCTATCCGGGGTGACTGAGTAAGACTCTGTTTCAAAAAAAAAAAAGAAGATAAATATGAAGGTTAATTTAAAAGATCCTATAAATCTGTTTTTCTGCTTTTCTCTCAACTTTAAAAGATGAGATTATATAAAGTAATAACTCTAACCCTCCATCTCTGGGGTTATAGCATATATAGACATAATGTGTGACAATAATAGCACAGAGGAGACAGGGCACTGAGCTATCTTTGTGCAAAGTTTCTATTTTCTGCCCATCTTAGAAGTAGATTATGATAAATTCATTATCAATGTGGAGATTTTAATCCCAAGAACAACTACTTAGCTACTTTTAAACAATAGTAATAAAAAAAATCAACAGAGGAATTTAAACACTAAAATATATTTACTTAAGACAAAAGTTTTAAAAATTGAGACAATTAAAAAAGAAAGGAACCATTTTGTTGTTGTTGTTGTTCTATCATTTCTTCTTCACTTATTGGTTAGAATATTTTTTTAAAGAGATGCTTCCCCCCCCATCAGATATTGAGTTACCTTGAGGTACAGTATATGTAGGAAAGGCAGGTTGAATGTTTGATTGTCTCCTTACATTTCATTTGCTAGTTTAAAAAATAATAAATTGATTGCCTGGCATCTTCCCATGGTGACCAGTTGGGATTCTGTTTGTTTTTAAATATCATTTTGAATTAATGGATTTAATTGTATTTTGATGCTTTTAAGTCCACTGCATTTATTCTCATCTGTTTGATTCCTCTTCAAGTTAGGTCTTGAATCCTTTGATGTGACGATCCTTGACATAATTTTTGACACTCTTCAAAACAGTTAATCTGAAACCATATTTTATTTATTTATATATCTTGTCTTTAATGGTTTATTATAAAGGATAGAACTCAATTATAGCCAAATGGAGGAGAGGCATAGTCCAGGGTATTGGGAAGAGTAAAGAGCTTACATGGCCTCTCCAGGCAGGACCCTCCCGACACTTTCATGTATGCATTCACCAACCCAGCTCTGAGCCATATGTTAAATGGGAATATGTTACATCTAGAAAATGATTTTCTTCTTCAAGCAGTACTAGGTTAATTATCATTTAATGTAGAAACATGATCAGAAGTGAATTTTCTCGGGATTTTTTTTCTTCACAGGTATAGGAGGAATCGCCAGCATGCCACCGCTTACAGCTGTTGCTCCAGTGCCAATGGGATCCATTCCAGTTGTTGGAATGTCTCCACCCCTAGTATCTTCTGTTCCCACAGCAGCAGTGCCTCCCCTGACTAACGGGGCTCCCCCTGTTATGCAGCCTCTGCCTGCCTTTGCTCATCCTGGTATGTGACTTGCTGAAACCATATACTGAATTTTTACAACTTGTATTTTGCTGTTCATTATTTGCTGTTAAATCTTTTATCCTCACTTTCTGATTATATTTAAATGATACTTTATTCCAGGGGAAAATATATTTTTCTTCTTCTTTTACTTAATTTTGCATTTTTTCCCAACATATTATACTAAGGTAGGGATATACTAAGGGATATACTAAGGTAGAAAGAGGGAAAGGTAATGGAATTATAGATTTCTAGGTACTACTGTGGACAAGGATGAACTCAACAGTGAAAGCCAAGGGTATATTTTCCTTTTAAGGGCTAATGTGAGCAATTGAAGTTGAACAGTATTTTGAACATTTTGTGTTTTCATGTATCAGTTACTACTTTCCTTTAGCTGCTATGAATTGCTAATAAGCAAGCCAGTCCCTGGGAATAGAATTATGTGTGGACAGGGGGAAAAAAAGAACATTTTATACTATTTTATAGTATTACATGCTTCCTTAATTGAAGGAAAGGATTTAACAGTTCTTGGTTTAATTAATTTCATTTTGAGACTTTATTCAAAAATCTTTTCTCCTTTAGTTAATAGAAAGCATAAACTGTAGATGTAGGCAGCCTTAGTCTAACAAATCTTAATGAATTCATATCAATATGGAAAATATTTTTTAAAAAATACTTTGGATATGTCTGAACAAATTCAATAGCATTATATCTGAAACATTTCTGTGTCTGTAGCCTCCAAATTTGTTACATATATCAGGATATGTCTTTAAGTTATAGCTAGAGAATCTAAATGTACCTCCTTTTTTTTTTTTAGATTTTCTTGTCACATGTTGTCCATCTTTCATATATGACCCCAACTGCAGATGTGATGGCAGCTAAAAAAGGGTGTGAAGTTGATTTTCAAGAAGTGCCAGTGAATCCACACACTGAGTTTTGTTTTCTTTTGTGGTCAGTCTCAAATGTTGCAAGATGGCAGGCGAGGGTGAGGGAATGTGGCTGAGACTAGGAGTGTTTTTTTTTCTGACACAAATAACCAGCCCAAATGAGAATCAGACCCAAAAGCTGACCCTCCTAGCATCACATGTTATCTGGCCAAGACTGCTGTCTGTGACTTTTTGGCTAGTACTTCAGCTCCTTCAGTGTGCAGTTAAGAAAATGCTGTTTTATATATTTAAGCTGTTACCTCTTTATTGAAAAAGGTCCCATAAAATGTGATACTAAATATTTAATGAAGAGTAAAATTTTATGGATGTCAGCATTACTAGTTAGGTGACGTTTTGGTACAAAAAGCAAATGGAGAAATGTTCTTGGCGGGAGGACAGAAAGTAAGGAGGGAATAGCTCTTTTTAAGTCCAGGCTGGTAAGAAAAGAGGAATCATTTCTGCTTCAGATTTGATGACTATGCATTCTAATTTTCATAAATAAGTTTATCTTTGTAGAATAAAAGTTATTCAATATTTATTTATTTTTACAGCAGCCACATTGCCAAAGAGTTCTTCCTTTAGTAGATCTGGTCCTGGGTCACAGTTAAACACTAAATTACAGAAGGCACAATCATTTGATGTGGCCAGGTAAGTTTGTTTGTTTTTAAATGGGAAGTTTGGTTAAAACCATTATTTGATTGATTAACTTATAAGTTTGAACAAGAGTTAGCTACATTCTTTGTTATCTTTTTTGTAGACTTTTGTACAGTGCTAATAATAATCTTAATTCTGGATAATGTCGCTAGATTTCTTCATTAATGTGTTGCAGAGATGACAGAAATCAAGGATATTACGTTTCCTAAGAGGATAACAAATGGAGAGTAGTAAAATGTTTAAAATAGTAAAATAGAATTCTGGGGTGGAAGAAGAAAAATAAGTGAACTATTTTGTGTTAATCATTTAAAAGTTTATGTATAAAATTTTTTATATGAAGAGTGGAGACACAATTGGCCTTATTTTAATTCTATCTCAGATATTCTCATGGAGTCTGGATTATTAGTAAAATTCTGTTAAAGACCATTTAATAAAATGAATCATTCAGATTAGTAGACAGTTCACATTAATCAAATATGTGGCTCAGTTTGGGGAAAGCTCAGGTGACCTTATTGCTTATATTTTGGCCAACATTGGTTTCATATTATCTTTCATATTCTTACTTTCTTTTAACCCTAATACTGCCTTTGCATTCTACTACACTAAGATGAGAAATTAAGTCTCTTTGTAAACCATCTCAAAACTTTTGGAATGAAGGAGGATGTAAATGAAGATGATTCCATCTTTTCTTGTGTCAATCCTCATTCGAAATCTTTAAGTGAATGTTTAGGAAAAACATTCAAATCATGTTTTCCTCTCTGCTCTCCCTCCTCAACAATCATCAACACAGAACATTTCTGTGGCAAATATGAGGAGTTTTCTCCCACACACCCAAGCAGCTGACACCAGCTGGGTGTCTTCTAATGCAATTCCAACACTATCTACCTGGAGATAGCATCAGGTCCCTCAGGGTGAGGGCTCAGTTCCCAAAACTTTCCACCCAGAGGCCAGTCACAAGTCCAGGCCTCCAGAACTTCCCATGGCCTCCTGTTTGGGTTCCATTAATTTGCTGGAGCAGCTCACAGACCTCGGGGAAACACTTACTTAGCATTTACCAGTTTACTTTCAAGGATATTACAAAGGATATAGGTGAAGAGATGCACAGGGTGATGTATGGGGGAAGGGACATGGAGCTTCCATGCCCTCCCTGGATGTGCCACCTCCAGGAATTTCCATGTGGTCAGCTATCCAGAAGCTCTCTGACCCCTGTCCTTTTGGATGTTTATGGAGGCTTCATTACACAGGCATGACTGACAACCGTGTGGAAATATAGTTGGATAAAAAGGGTATGATCTCATGCTAATAGACTTAAGTGGGGACACCCAGCAAGGCCTGTCTATTCAGATTCTTCCTGGTGTCTGTGCATAGCATTCCTTTCTCCAGGGAATAGGGCAGGACCCTGTCTGGAATGAGGGTCTCAGGACCCACAATCAGATTACAGTCTGCCTTGGACAGGTGAAAGGAGGGTAGGAGAAGGTCAGAGAGAGGGATTCTGTTTACTATAACAGGGCTGTGGGAGTTATATGAACCAGGAATTGTGGATGAAACCAATATATAATATCACAGTGAATCAAGGCATTTTACCACTTTAAAGAGACGAGCATATTGAATATAATTCAGTAACGCAATCATTATCATTTCAAAAATGATTTAAAGAAAATCAGTAACCTGAAAACCACAGTGCTAAAAGCTTTATGCACATTAACTCATTCTTTTCTATAAGATAACTCTGTTATTTTCTGTGTTATAGATCAGGGACTAGCTTAGAGACATGTAACTTGTGCAAGAGAACATAATTCATAAGTGACAGAGCTAAGAGTTGAACTGAGTTCTTCATGATTTTGTTTTCTCTAATAAATTTTATTTAATTATGCTATACAGGTATTTGTGTTCCATTTAATTAAGGTTATACTCTTTTTTTTTTTTTTTTTTTTTTTTTGAGACAGAGTCTTGCTCTGTCACCAGGGCCAGGGTGCAGTGGTGTCATCATAACTCACTGCAACCTCTAACTCCTAGGCTTAAGGGATTCTCCTGCCTTAGCCTCCCTAGTAACTGGAACTACAGATGTGCATCACCACACCTGGCTAACTTTTTCTATTTTTAGTAGAGATAGGGTTTTACTCTTGCTCAGGCTAATCTCGAATTCCTGGCCTCAAGCAATCATCCCACCTCAGCCTCCCAAAGTGCTAAGATTATAGGCACAAACCATCACACCTGGCCAAGGTTTTACTCTTAAGACACTCAAACATTTATTAAGTATCTGCTTTGCCAGGCATCTCATTAATCCCATTCAACTCACAACCACCTGTGCAGTAGATACTATCTCAAGATTATGAATGAGGAAGTAAGCCTAGAGAAGTTCTATTCCCCACTCATAGTATACAGCTTATTAGTACATGGTAGAGCTGAAATTTAAACATATCATTTTATATTAAGTTCCTTTTTTTTTCTTTCTCCTATGCTAAAGTTTTTGTTTGTTTGTTTTTTGAGACAGAGTCTAGCGCCATTGCCCAGGCTAGAGTGCTGTGGCATCAGCCTAGCTCACAGCAACCTCAAACTCCTGGGCTCAAGTGATCCTTCTGCCACAGCATCCTCCCTAGTAGCTGGGACTATAGGCACACGCCACCATGCCTGGCTAATTGTTTTCTATATATTTTTAGTTGTCCAGCTAATTTCTTTCTATTTTTAGTAGAGACGGGGGTCCGCTCTTGCTCAGAGCTGGTCTCGAACTCCTGACCTTGAGTGATCCTTCCACCTCGGCCTCCCAGAGTGCTAGGATTACAGGCGTGAACCACCACGCCTGGCCTGTGCCTAAGTTTTGAGTTTACTCTGACTATGCAGAAGGGATTTTGAAATCTGCCTTAAAATTGATTTGTGACATTAGAGTGAATAAACAATCAGTTTTAGCAAACATTCATGCTACTAAAACAACTGGGTTTTTTATGTTAATATTTGCCTTTTCAATAATTTAAATTTGTAGCCAGTTTTGGCAGTGCAGTCTACCCAGTCTAGCTTTTGGGTAACATATTAATGAGTGTTTAGTCTATTTAAATTCTCAGAAATTTGGCAGAAAACTATGAGTTGATAAGTGTAATCTGGGACAACTTCTGTGTGTAACACCCAACGTTCCTGGCATGCAGGAGCAAGATAGTTAGCTTCTTAATGAATAGGCAGGAGTTGGAATCAGCAAAATGCTAGTTGAAAATGAGAGAGTTGTGACAGAAGTACACACAAAAGAACAAATCATGGTAAGTGTTTTTTATTCATAAAAATTGAAAAGGTGAATTCATATAGGTGCTTTTCAAGTATTTGGGAGCTGTTTCCTGTGCTCAAGGAACAGTATATATTAATAATAAGTGCATAGATAACACATCTAAATGATTACGAGGTTCAATGTGTGAATAAAATTTTGGTTTGAAATAGATATTTTTGGTGAAATGAAAGGGTATTACTTATAAGCTGTCCTGGAAGGGGAATGCCATTTTTACTGTCAGCTCAGCCATTGTGTTTAAATTACTCAATTTATATATCAGAGCCTTCACAAGCCATTGGTGCCAATGTGATACTGGCTGGGGCAGTGGCATCTGAGGAGCTAATCACTAAGAATGTCCAGACCCAGATTGACTGCCGGCAGGTGTTTCCTCAGGTTGGGGTTGTGACACGTTGGCAAGGAGAGGTTGACGCTGCATTGTAGTCACGAAAGCAGAGCTCTGTTGGTTATTGCTCCGCTGGTCTGCCGTGAACCTGGAAACCATTCTGTTTGCTCTTTGAGAAACTCTCCATGTGGAAGGAATTCAAACTTCTCAGAATGAAATAATCTTCATTAAAAAATGGGTCCAGGCCAGGCACGGTGGCTCATGCCTGTAATCCTACCACTCTGAGTGGCCGAGGCGGGAGGATCGCTCAAGGTCAGGAGTTCAAAACCAGCCTGAGCAAGAGCAAGACCCCGTCTCTACTAAAAATAGAAAGAAATTAATTGGCCAACTAAAAATATATAGAAAAAATTAGCCAGGCATGGTGACACATGCCTCTAGTCCCAGCTACTCGGGAAGACGCTGTAGCAGAAGGATCACTTGAGCCCAGGAGTTTGAGGTTGCTGTGAGCTAGGCTGATGCCACGGCACTGTATCCTGGGCAACAGAGTGACACTCTCAGAAAAAAAAAAAAATGGGTCCAATATTTTGATGTATAGAAAGTCACACATTTTTGGAGAACTAGATAGTTACTTGTTTGCTGTCAACTTTGCTTTATAGCCAAAAGAGAAATGTTCCAGAAATTAGAAATATGTGGACATTATTAGATCACCTCAGTTTTAAGGAGAATTTTCATACTTTTATAGAACCTTTAAATTATTAAATTATATATACTAATTTGAAACAGCCACTTGGTCTGTTGTGTTTACCCTAGATTCTAGAAAAATAATGAGCTTATCTGTTTTGAGATAAATGTTTATAACGTTAAAGATGAGAAATATTCGTGGCAGAAAATTCAGAAATAGTGATTAGAAAATGAATAAAATGTAATATATCATTATCTAGAGAAATTCTTAGTTTATTTTAAAGGCCTTCGGTAGGTTATCTCTTATGGGTAATCCACTTTCTCTCCTTTTTTTTTCCCTCACAGTGCTCCTCCCGTGGCAGAATGGGCTGTTCCTCAGTCATCAAGACTGAAATACAGGCAATTGTTCAATAGTCATGACAAAACTATGAGTGGACACTTAACAGGTATTTACAAATAGAAATTAGTTTAGTGAAATATGATCTTTGTTCTAAATCCAAATTGTTTCTAGATATGGATCAGAGATATTGTCCAAATATCTTTCTCTGTTCCCTTATTTTTAAATAGTGTTTTCATTGTCTCTGTTATATTACGTTCTCATCTACTGGCAATTCCTTTGGTAGTTACTTTATTTTCCCCTGCTTCAAGCCTTTGCCCCATTGCCTCTCGGCAAAATGGAACATAAACTAGGTATTCTCCTGTACGCTGGAAGCCACTGACATGCAAACCAAGGCACTTGCAAAGTAACACTTCTGTGAATCAAAACTAGCTTCAGATTCTTGAGCCCAGCTTTGTAGATGAACTTGAAGCTGCCTATTCGTCAGGTCAGGGTTTGAGGCAATAGGCAGGGTGAAAGGTGACCAGCTGGGGAGTTGGGAATATAGCTCACCTGCTGACTAGCTGGGGCTCACCACTTTGGATCTTATTTATGTATTAAAGGCCAATGTTATCTCGATGGATTTTTTTAAAAATAGCAATTCTTTTATCTATATCAGAAGGGTAGAGAAGAATTTTAGGATACTATTTGAAATCTTTTCTATGAAAGGTGAAACATTTAAAATTGATTAGAAAGTTATTAAGAAAAGTATAGCTATAATAAAGGAAAATAGAGATCTCTGATATGAACATTAAATGCTAAAGGAAAAACTGTAACTGCTAACAAATATGAAAGGATGGGAAAAAAGGGTTAATTTTCCTGGGGTGGGGAAGCAATGATATATAACACAAAACACTTTTTTTTTTTGAGACAGAGTCTCACTCTGTTGTCCAGGCTAGAGTGCCGTGGAGTCAGCCTAGCTCACAGCAACCTCAAACTCCTGGGCTCAAGCGATCCTTCTGCCTCAGTCTTCTAAGTAAATGGGACTACAGGCATGCGCCACCTTGCCTGGCTAATTTTTTCTATATATTTTTAGTTGGCCAATTAATTTCTTTCTATTTTTAGTAGAGTCAGGGTCTTGCTCTTGCTCAGGCTGGTTTCGAACTCCTGACCTTGAACAATCCTCCTGCCTTGGCCTCCCAGAGTGGTAGGATTACAGGCATGAGCCACTGCACCCGACCCAACACAAAACATTTTTAAATTCTGATTCTTACTACCTTGTTGTTTTCCTGGTATTATGATTGCAACAGAAAGCAAAAATGTTTTTATGTTTTAAAATGTTAGAGTTGGATGAAAGTTTGAAAGGTTCCAATGTAATTTTGAACCTTGTCTCCCTAAAGGATCTCAGCAGTTACCTCAAATAAGCACATATTTGTATCTGAAGGGGTGAATAAACAGAGACAAATTCTTTGTACGTAACACTCCCTGCTAAGTAGTAGCTGTCATTTTTATACATAGTATGTAAAACTACTCTAGCTTATGCAGGTTCCAAAGGAATATTTGATAGAATAGTTTAAAGTACTGTTTTACACGGTTTGTGTGATACCAGTGCGCCATACAAACCCAGAACTACATTGCCAACAAATCTGAAAATATTTCTTCAAAACATTGTCAGCGTTTGCTGTGAGTTAATTAAAATAGTGTTCACTTTTTTGCTATGACAAGCAATCTGGTCGCTATTCATGGTTATGTATCTTGCTTTGTAAACCTATATCTTTATAGCTCTAAGCAAGCTCTTACTCTCTAATCCTATCTTGCTCCCCCTCAATAAATTTCACCTCATGCTTGCCTTTAAAAAAATAAATAATAAAAAGATAGTATTCAAATCGACATTGATTGAGAAATTCTTTCTTGGTCAGGTGTGTGTTTTTTGAATGAAATGCATTATCTACATCCCAGATACAATGAATGACACAGGCACTTGAACATTTTAGAACTTTTATATATCTGAGGCAGAAAGTAAAATTTGAAGTATACTGCAAAGAAGGGAGATTTTACTATTCTTTATCTGCATTATTTATTACTACATTGATCCAGTAAGCATTTAAGGTGGGAGTTTTACTTTTGAACCAGACCTTTGTGTAGTCATGACAGTGGGAATAAATAAAAGAACTATAATTGTTTTCCTTTTAGGTACTTAGGAGTAAATATAGTTTTTTGGAGGGCTAAACTAGACTGTTGATGGAAGCAGAGCTGATTTGTAGAGATGGATGAAATATAAAGCTCATTGTCTTGATCACAACTATAGAAATAATTCAGTGAACTCAGAATGGATAAGAGGAGTATCAAGAAAGTTAAAAAAAAAAGGTTCAAGTATATAAAGAAACCCAACTGAAATACATAATTTAATATTCTTAATCTCTTTTTCTTCTTTCTTGATTTTATTTTTTGTGGGTTCTTGTTTTAAAGAACCTAAAAAGCATTTTTACAACATGCACATAACTACAATTTCTTAATATAGTGCAGTAGTTCTCAACCTTGGAGTTGTGACATCCTAGTGTTATGAATACTAGTTAAAGTATAGGAGTTGTAGATAATCTATTCTGATATAAATGGGAGGAGAATCTTGGTTATCATTATTTGCATTCACATATGTTTTTGGAGTGAGGTGGAATTATTGTTGGCTCTCTAAGAATTGTACATAAACTGCATGTAGTCTTCTAACACACGCCCATTGTTAATGTACTGTTGGTACTTAGAGGCATGCCTGATTACCATTGTGATTTATTTTCACATACTTCTTTTGGATGCTATCACATCTGGCTACATCTGTAAATGTGTGTTGTGGACATAAGAATGCCATAAGGTCCCACCTGAAGAAGGCAAGAAGCTCTGATCTCGTGATGTCATGAGAGGAAGTGAGGCTAACCCAGCAGTGGCACTATTTAGCCCATTCCAATCCGGGTCGATTTAGCTGGTACATCTGATTAGGTAGACATCCCCATTTTCCTTCACAACTTGATGTCTGCTGTTGCATGTTCTTAAAAGAGGCAGCTGTATAAAATAGGGCCCGTTCTTTAATTAAGGTCATGTAAGAAGCTCTAGAATTCTTGTAATCCTGTTAATGCTAGCTCCTCTTGTCACAAAGGTATTTTATTATCTTGTTACATTCTGAAACAATGAGTATGCTATTTGGTTATTCATCTATTAATCAGAAAAGCTAAAGTCTTAGTCATTGTCTGAAATAAAGCATTAATTCCTTATACTTATCTCCTTTCCAGTCATACTTCCCTACCCAAACATAGATGGCTATAGTGGAGTTTGTGAACCTGAGATTTCTGTTTATCGCATAACATCTCCTCATGAGCCGGTACTCCAAAACCAATATCCCTTTATATGCATAGACTTCCATAGGAGAGTTCTGAGCACTTAAAGCTCAATTTTATGCTGTCCTGTTATGCTAGAATGCTATCTTAGCTGTTGCTGATCTATTTTTAATGTTTTGCAACAATGCTTTAGCACATATGGAGTCAAATATTAGAATCACAGGAGACTATTGTGATCTCCCATGCAGGGATCAGCAAACTTTTCCTGTAAAGAGCAAAATAGTAAATATTTTAGGTTTGCAAGGCATGTGTTCTGTGTTGCAGGTACTCAGCTTTGCCACTGTAGGGCAAAGGCAGCCATATAGCATGCTTAAATGAATGGACATAACTATTTTAATAGAACTTTATTTACAAAAACCAGCAGTGGGCCAGATATGACCTGTTGGCTGTAGTTTGCCAGTTTGTGTTCTAGATTATTTTTCTCGTTTCACAGATGAAGGAACTTTATTGATTGATTGATTGAGACAGGGTCTGTGCAGGTGCAGAGCTAGTTCTTCACATTTATTGTTACCCTTTTGATCTGGAGTAGATAAAATATTAACATTCTTTTACATAGTTCTGAAGTGCCAAGAATTGTGTAAATTAAAATCTTTTCCTAAAGTTTTGTTTTTGTTTTTTGCTAACATAGGAAACGTGTTCTAATCCTGGCTGTGATATTAGCCATTTGTGCAACCTTGAGTAATCAGCTCCGTTTTTTCTTTTTAAAATCTGTACAATGAAACAGAAGAGATCCCTCTGAGGTCCCTTCCTCCTCTAAGATTCTCTGAATCTTCCTTGAATTTGTCTGAGGATGGTCATGGTGGAGGCAGCAGGTGGGGGCAGTGACAAAAGATGTTAAATTTAGACAGATTAAGTTTCAGCTTTGTAAATACAGCCCAATACAAATAGAGATGGTAATCCAGACAAAATGCCAGATTATATTTTGAAACTCTATTCTTTCACATACAGATGTTTAACAAATAATGTGTCAGATACTATGCTGTGCTTTTTGTTTCTTCCCTTTTTCATTGGAGCTTAATTTCCTTTTTACAAAGCACCTAGGGTAATAGCAAATGTATAAAGCGCTGTGATTGCATAAGGTTGCATAGTGCATGTGCTCAGAAGCCTGGTCTTCCTGTACAGTGAGTGTTTGCTGACTCATCTGTATATCTTTTCCCTGGTTTCTGTTTAGGTCCCCAAGCAAGAACTATTCTTATGCAATCAAGTTTACCACAGGCTCAGCTGGCTTCAATATGGTAAGGAATGAAAAGTTGCTTGGTTTGGATAAAGTGGAAACTTTATTTCTTAGATTGTTATGGCCTCATGTGTTTTTAGATTAATTTTTATAGGGTTATATTTAGAATATGCTTAATTTTCAGTGAGTTGTACTGATTGCCTCTTACTTTTTTCCCTATTGATTTTGACAAATACAAAAGCAGAGAGATTAATACAATGATTTTTCAAGAACTCATAACAATTATCAACTAATGACCAGTCTTGGTTCTCTCTTCCTTTTGTCCAATTATTTTAAGCCAAATCTCAGTTGTTATATTATTCCTTATGCAAATATTTCAGTATGTGCCTTCAAGAGTGATAGGCATTTTTTTTAACATACCCATAATGCCAGTAGTCTACCTAAAATTTTAGTAGTCATTCTCATCATTAATCAAGTAGTGTTCAAATTCCTTAGATTGCCTCAAAATTTTTCATAGTTTGTTCAAATCAGGACTGAAATAAATCTCTACTTTGTAATATTTTATTGATACATCTTTTAAGTCTCCTTTAATCAGTAAAATCCCTTTTATCTTGTTCTCTACTTACTTCTCTCCCTGCCCCCTAAAAAAACTCATAAAAATAAACCAGATCTGTAGCAGCACAATTCATAATTGCAAGGCTGTGGAAACAGCCCAAGTGACCATCAATCCAAGAATGGATTAATAAAATGTGGTATATGTATACCATGGAGTACTATTCAGCTCTAAGAAACAACAGTGATATAGCACATCTTATATTTTCCTGGTTAGAGCTGGAACCCATACTACTAAGGGAAGCATCTCAAGAATGGAAAAACAAGCACCACATATACTCACCAGCAAACTGGTATTAACTGAGCAGCACCTAAGTGGACATATAGGTACT
This sequence comes from Mirza zaza, assembly GCA_008750895.1. NCBI lineage: Eukaryota > Metazoa > Chordata > Mammalia > Primates > Cheirogaleidae > Mirza > Mirza zaza. Next base: position 21,678 of record VSMD01121728.1, read on the forward strand.
ACAGTAATAGGGTATTGGGCAGGTGGGAGGGGGCCAAGGGGGGGGTATATACATACATAATGAGTGAGATGTGCACCATCTGGGGGATGGTCATGCTGGAAACTCAGACTGTGGGGGAAGGGGGAAAAGGGCATTTATTGAAACCTTAAAATTTGTACCCCCATAATATACTGAAATAAAAAAAATAAATAAATTAAAAAGTAAAAAATAAAAAAATAAACCAGATCATTTGGCCTGTAGTTTCTTATTGGCCTAACTCTTGGTGACTGCTTCCCTATGGTGTTGTTTAATTTGTTCCTGTATTTTATGCATATTGGTAATTAGAGAAAGGCTTCTCAACCTTGGCACTATTGGGATTTTGGGCCCAGTAAATCTTTGTTGTGGGGGACTGTCCTGTGCAGTGTAGGATGTTAAATACCATCTCTGGCTCCTACTCTCTGGATGTTAGATGCCAGTAGCATGACCCCACCCCCAGTTGTGACTATCAAAAATGTCCCCAGACACTGACAAGTATCCCTTAGGATACAAAATCATCCCTGGCTAAGAAGCATGGATCAGATTCAAGTTTGATTTTTTTTTTTTTTTTTTTTTTGCTTGTTTGTTTTGCCAGAGATGTTATTGTATACTTTCATCAGGAGACACATAATTTCTTAATTTTGTAATGCTTTTGAAAAGCTATTGATGAGCATTGCCTAGATCCTGTAGATTTCCTTACATTTAAATGTTAATGAAAATGGTTTCTTAAGAAGTCTGCATTTTAAAATTATGTGTTAATGATTGTGCCTGGAAAATAAGCCTGGTCTATATTGCTCACATGCCAAGTTCATGATTTTCCTGCAGGGCACATTGGTATAGTTGCTTCACAAGTGATCAAGGTCTAGTGCCCCTCCCTATGCCCTTACTCTCCCATTCTGCTTTGGCACTGGAATAGACCAGTTAATAAGCATCTTGTATCTCAGACATATGCAGACTTCTTTAAGTCTGAGTATGTGCCAGTATGCTAAGGCCCTTTGACCTGTAAACTTAAGATTTGTGGAGGTCAAGTGACAGTTTATTAGGTTGTTCTCATGATACCAGATGTATTAAAATGTTTAAGTTTCTCATTTATAACTTGCCCTCTTTGGAAAAACACTTGGTTTCTCCTATTAGAATGTTGTTATTCTCCTTCTACACGCTAAAAAAATTTAATTAAAATATTTTAATTAAATAATTTAGACAAATATGAGGAACCAACAAGTATTAATACAAATTCAGACTGCCTTCTAATCTGATTTATAGGAGTTGCTAAAGATGAGCATGAAAAGGAAAAGAGAATAGGAAGAGCCAGCAGGGGGTTTTCATTTCGTTTGCATTTCTGTTCTATATAAAAATAGGTGTCTAGCATTTGGGAAAAGCAAAACTAGAGGGACAGAAAAGAGATCAGTGGCTGTCAAGGATGGAGGAGTTGACTATAACGTGGGAATTTTCGGCGGTCCTGACACTGTTCTATATATTGTGGTAATGGTTACACAATTGAATATGATTGTCAAAACATGCAAAATTGTTCTCTAGAAAGGATGAATGTTACTGTACACAAATTATACCTTAATGAAAAAATGTTTATGGACCTAAAGAAATTTCAGAATTAAGTGGAAAGTTTCTTAACTTTTGGCATTGGCAAAGCCAGTTTCTTAATGTGGCATTTGTCCAGTTGACATTCTAGTGAACAGATGTGTCATTTCTTCTTTTGGTGTCCAGAAGTTGTTAAGTAAAATCACATTCTTGGACTTGCTAGGAAAATCTGTTTACTGTAATTAGCTACTTGGGCAAGTTCATTATGAAGAATGAATGATGGAGATTGAATCTGGAGATTGAGGGAGAGAAAACACCTTGACTGTGGCTGGAGGCCATAAAGGTGCAACCTTGTAGGCCTGGATTAGGGGGTGGCCAGCTATGCCCAGTGAGGTGAATCTGGCCTGCACCTGTTTTATAAATGAAGTTTTATTGTAAAACTTCACTTGTATGTTGCCTGTATAGCTGCTTTCCTGCCAAAAGGGCAGAACTCAGTATGATAGAGTTTCTATCTCTGACAAACCATAAAATACTACTTGACCCTTTACTGATATTTTGTCGATCCCTGGTCCAAGGCATAGCATTTAAAGATACGTAGAATATGAATATGTTATATTTTAAATAGACTTGCAAGGATTGAGAATAGTATCATTATAATCATGGCATTTGTTGGATATGGAGCACCATCCCAACTATATGGAATTTTATATTTGCAAAAGTTTGAAATAGGTATTTTTTTACAAACTGAAACACAGAAAGATTCAATTGACCTAAGGTCAGAATAAGAAAACAGAACTTTTAAGTCACTCATGAATGGTAAAAAGCATGCATTTTCATAAAACTGGATTACAGTGAACTTTTTGTTGAATAGGAATCTTTCTGACATTGATCAAGATGGAAAACTCACAGCAGAAGAATTTATCTTGGCTATGCACCTAATCGATGTAGCTATGTCTGGCCAACCACTGCCACCTGTCCTGCCTCCAGAATACATTCCACCTTCCTTTAGGTAAAGAACATTTGGCTCTTGTAAGAAATTGTGTACAGAGTATGTGAATTCCAAACTTGGCTTTGTTGACTATGTATCTTATGATGCTTTTCATTCCTGGCAAGTAAATGAAATATCCATGAATTAAAGAGAATCTTATTTAGGTTCTGTGTTAATCCTGAGCCCATTCTGTTCTTCAGAATACCTGTAGTATATTAGTGAAATAATGAAACAAAATATCAAAAGATTGTTAAATTTTGTACCAACCTATGTAATCAAAGCTCACCAGAAATTTTAGTAACAGGTGCTAGCAGTGGAAAACAAACAGTATGAGCTTTATTTTCTATAAAAAAATAAAACAAGGATGCTGGGTGCAGTAACTCATGCCTATAATCCTAGCAATTTGGGAGGCTGAGGCAGGAGGATCGATTGAGCCCAGGAGTTTGAGGTTGCCATGAGCTATGATCATGCCACTGCCCTCATGCCTGGGTAACAAAGCAAGACCCTGTCCCTGAGGAAAGAAAAAGAAAATAAAGCAAGGAAATCATGCCTGTAAAATGCTGCACATTCAAGAGTAACAAAAATGCTGGCAATGTAGAAATTTCTGTTTGTTTTTGTTTTGTTTTTGAGATAGGATCCCACTCTATTGCCCAGGCTAGTCTTGAACTCCTGGCTTCGAGCTGTCCTCTTGCCTTAGCTCCCGAGTAGCTGAGATAACAGCTGCAAGCCACTTCTCTCTCCTACCTTTAATTGTAGTCAGAAAGGAAGAAACAATTATCTTGGTCTGAAACACAGTCTCAGTGGAGATGTCAAGTTTCTCCAACGTCCAGTTGGGGAGGAATCCGCCATGATAGTCACCCACACATGTGCATCTGTGCACATCCTGTCCTGGACAGCCCCATCTCCTGGCTTAAAATGTGAACAATGAATATGAGGTCTTACAAGGGCAAAGAAATGAAAGAAAGAAAGATGAGAATTTCTGTCTCAATTTCTTAAACTTCAGGAGAGACTGGGGCAAAATCCCCCTTAAATGGAGAGATAAAGAGCTATCACTGTCAGCACATACATGGTACAGGAGCAAGCTGAGGAAACTGTGACTGTGTAGAAAGAAACAAATGCGGAAGCAGTTTGCCTGTAAAATCGATAGCTGCAACAATCACTAGGAAAGACATTTATTTAGCACCTGAAGCAGATAATACAAGCAAAAAAAAAAGAAGGATATGGAGATTGTTGTAACAGAGCAAATTTAAAAATTTACAGTGAAACAAATTAGTAAACTAAGTGATTTAAGAACTATAAAGTATAGACATTTCATGTGCTTATTAAGGGATGAAATGGAGAAACTGTGTAATTGGAAAAGAGATGCTCCCAATTAGCTGAGATGCTGATCTTCCGTTGGAGGAATTTAAAGTTACTTGAAAGGGCAATGGAAACAGCAGCTAATGCTTACTGAGTGATCACTTTGTCCCAGGCATGTTCAAACCACTTTATGATTATTAACTAATTCAGTCCTTTGGAATTGTCCTAATTTTGGTGGCACTACTAAATATTTTGAACAATGCTGGCACTCAGAGTCTGATGATGTTTACATATTCATTTTCAAAAAACTCTTTGTAAATAGAGAAGACCAAATCTTTATTTTTTCTGAACTATAAATGAAAAGTTGCTCCATGACATAATTCTTTTTCATAACTTGTCCAGTTTTAACCAGACAGCTCTGTGTGAATCTCCTTTTCTTTTTCTCCCCCACAATTGCAGAAGAGTTCGATCTGGCAGTGGTGTATCTGTTATAAGCTCAACATCTGTAGATCAGAGGTTACCGGAAGAACCAGTTTTAGAAGATGAACAGCAACAATTAGAAAAGAAATTACCTGGTAAGGCAGCCTTCCTATTTGAGTTAAATCATTTTGAGATTTAAAATTAGAGATTTAAATTAGAGATTTTCTATCTCTAAGGCAAAGATGGAGGTAAAAATAAATTAGCTTTTGACATTTTTGCTATGTTCCTTTAAATGACCTTAGTCAGAAAGAGACACTTTTAATATACTTTTAGATTTATTATCTGTGTAGAGAAATAAGAACATTATATACTCTGTTAATGTACCCTTGTTCTAACTTTTAACTCAAAATCTAATTACATACTGCTAAGCAAAGTTTTATCTGTTATCTGTAGAATATAGAACACTAAAAATTAATAAGTTTTAAGGTGATTGCTTAATACCAACTATGCAGAAACAGAAAGTAAAATCATCTACTGTTATTTTCTCCTATTGTAGGAGAATTGGCAACTTCTTATTAGCAGGAAACTCCTTTGAATTTAATGTGAACCTATTTTACATTTACAGTGATAAACCCATCATACTATTAAAATATTCTAAGGTGGCTATGAATTCTCAATGATATGATAATGATACTAAGAACCAAATGAAGTTTATTATGGATTCTCTTTATGTTAAATACTTTATCACTGTCATTTTGCAGCATGTAAAGTGCTGGGCAGTTAACTTGGTATGCTCTAGACACTAGCTCTCCCAGTTTATTCACTAAACTAAATTACTTTTTCCTCACTGATCAAATACTTACTGCAGGCTGAGCATGGTGGCTCATGTCTGTAATCCTAGCACTCTGGGAGGCCAAGGCGGGCAGATTGCTCGAGGTCAGGAGTTCGAAAGCAGCCTGAGCAAGAGCGAGACCCTGTTTCTACTATAAATAGCAAGAAATTAATCGGCCAACTAATATATATAGAAAAAATTAGCCAGGCTTGGTGGCGCATGCCTGTAGTCCCAGCTACTCGGGAGGCTGAGGCATCAGGATTGCTTGAGCCCTGGAGTTTGAGGTTGCTGTGAGCTAGGCTGCGACACGGCACTGACTCTAGCCTAGGCAACAAAGCGAGACTCTGTCTCAAAAAAAAAAGTAAGACACCCATATAAATAATCATTTAAGCAGAGTACATAAATAAGATAAATGACTAGAGAGTATTATAGATGCACAACAGACTTTACTTGTGGTTGGTTGGTGTAGACTGGGAGGGACAAGAGGAATTAAATCTCTTTGGAAGAGGTCACAGTTGAGTTGAGACTTGAAGATGAATAGGATCACCACACCTGGAAGTGAGGAACATTCCAGGTTTTGATACGAATCGGAATGAAGTCTCAGTGGCAGATAAGAACAGGAATTCTTAGAATTTGGAATTTTCTTATTCTGTTGGTAGTAGATATTCATTTAAAATTTTGAACAGGAACCAGCATTATCAGAGTATTTCATTTGTACATTCATTCTTTCAACAGCCATTTATCATGCATCTCCTACATACTATGAATAGTGCCAGATACTGGAGAAAACATATAAAGACTTTCAGAGGTTTTGAGATGACATTTACATAATATAAAGTGTACAGTTCAGGGGCGTGGGCTGCCATAACAAAATACCATAGATTGGGTGGCTTACACGATGGAACTTTATTTCTCAGTTCTGGAGGTTGGAAGTCCAAGATCAAGGTGCTAGGCAATTTGGTTCCTGGTGAGAGCTCTTTCTGGCTTTCAGACAGCAGCTAGTATGGCTTCTCTCACATGTCCTTACATAGCATTTCCTTGGTGTGTGACTACAGGACACTCTTTTTATAAGGACACTAATCTTATGAAGGCCCCAGCCTCATGATCTAATGTAACCCTAATTGCCTCTCAAGAACCTATTTCCAAATACTATCACTTTGGGGTAATTAGGGCTTCAACGTATGAAGGACACAAACATTCAGTCCATAAATGTGGCATTTAGTATACTGACATTGTTATGTAGCTGCCACCTCTTATCTTGTTCTGAAACATTTTTGTCACCCCAGAAGAAAGCTCCCTACCCAGTCACTCCCCACTCTCCCTTCCCCTCAGTCCCTGGCAACCACCAATCTGCTTTCTGTCTCTTTGGATTTACCTATTGTGGGTATTTCATATAAATGGAATCATACAATATGAGACCGTTTAGCTCTGGCTTTTTTCACTTGGCACAGTATTTTTGATATTTATTCATCTTGTAGCATGGCTCATTACTTGATTACTTTCCGTGTTGGAGGGACTTTCAGTTTTAAGGTATCAGAATAAAGAGGATGCTGCCTGCTCTGAAATCAACAAAGTTACAAGAAGAGCAAAACTAAAACGTACTTGCCACCTTTGATCTCTAATCCCTGACTACAGCATGTGAGGAAAGTCTGTCTAAAGCAGCAAAGTCCAAACAGGAATGTGGGAAGAGGCCAAAGAAGGATGCTCACAGCTACAGATCTCAAGGCAAAGTGAGAAGTGACAGTTCCTGAATAGAATTGGATCAATGGGAAGGGATGCTGCACAGGCTGGCAGTGAGAGCTTCCCTTGGCTGGTATTGGTTGGTAACAAGGAGAAGCCTGTGAGGCAAACACAAAATCGAATAGACACTGCCGAAGATAGTAATGGACACAGAAGATAGGATTTTAGAAAAGGAATATATTAATAGTAAAATGAATATAAACAGAGGGTTGGCAAGGATTAGAGAAAAAAGTTATAGGACGGGGTAATTGTTCTAAAATTTCATAATTAGTGTTATCAAAGAAGGAAACTGAATTATCAAATAGAAAAAAAATTATTTAATTTTGATCTACATAATGATTAGGGCATGTCTTCAGTGGGAAACATGGAATGCTCCCCTCTGCCTCTGCTTTGAGACATTCTCTTGTTAGACTAGAAGACACGTCAGCACAAGTTACGAGCTAAGGAGGAGGAGGGAGAGGAGAGATTCACGGTCCTGGAGAGATAGGGGCTCAGTTGCTTAAACAAAGTCATGGAAAAGGGAAGGGACAGAGGAATGGGGAAAGAAAGGACATTCATTGGGTGATGAGTTGGAACTGTTAGAGGAAGGTTTTTTCTAGAAACAGTGTTTGGCATGGAGGGGACAGCATGCAAGCAGAGAGGGTTAGGTGAGGACATTTTCATAGTGCCTACTAACAAGGGGAACAGTCAGGAAGCTTAGGGAGTTCCAGGTTTGGGTTTTGTATGGACCAGGGAATTTCTCCTTTGGAAATATATGTTGAAAATCATGACTTTTCATAATTTATCTGTTCCCGTTTTAAAGTAACGTTTGAAGATAAGAAGCGGGAGAACTTTGAACGTGGCAATCTGGAACTGGAGAAACGAAGACAAGCTCTCTTGGAGCAGCAGCGCAAAGAGCAAGAGCGCTTGGCACAGCTGGAGCGGGCGGAGCAGGAGAGGAAAGAGCGTGAGCGGCAGGAGCAGGAGCGCAAGAGGCAGCTGGAGCTGGAGAAGCAGCTGGAAAAGCAGCGGGAGTTGGAGCGGCAGAGAGAAGAGGAGAGGAGGAAGGAGATCGAGAGGCGAGAGGTAAGCCTGATGGTCAGTGCTCGAGCTCCCCACACCTTCAGTTACTCCAGTGATCTATTATTAAATAATAGTGGGTTTTTCCCCCTTTTACAATGTAGGAGTTTTAGTGTATTCACAAAGTTGTGCAACCGTCACCTCTATCTAATTCCAGGATATTTTCATCACCCCCAAAAGAAGCACCTTATCCATGAAGTAGTCATTCCCTTCTCTCTCTTCCCCCAGCTTTGGGCAACCACTCCTTTACTTTCTGTCTCTACAGATTTGCCTATTCTGGGCATTTCTTACAAATGGAATCAGACAGCATGTGTTCTTTTGTGTCTGGCTTTTACTTAGTATGATGTCTTCAAGGTTCACCCACATGGTATCATGAAGCAGAACTTTATTCCTTTTTGTGGCTGAATAATATTGCATCATACAAATATACCACATTTTATTTATCCACTCATCAGTTTATGTGCATTGGGTTGTTACTACTTTCTGGCTATCATAACTACTGCTGTTATGAACATTCATGTACAAGTTTTTGATAATACAGTCTTATTGCAAATCACTGATACTGCTTAAGAGTTTTTCCAGACTATTGTCTCTATATTTATACACCTATATAAAAATATAAGATTTATATGGTGGGGAGGGGGGAGGGTGTCTAATTTTTTAAGCCACTATAATGGTTATAACCAATTATGTTGTTCAGCTTCATAAATTGGTACCATACCTGGAGAGTGGCCAAGCTAATCTCTTGTCTGCCTGTCTAATTTTAGTGTGTTGCTACAGTAGCAAGCATGACTCTCTCATGTGAATGAAATATACACATGAGGAAGTTTTCTTTATAAGAGAATAATACTTCACCCTCATCTCCTGCTGATTACTTTAGAAAGCTTGTAACCCTCAGCTGCTTTTTGGTCAGGCAGATGTACACAAACACTAACAAGATTTTAATTTCTAGAATGGACGACCAAAAGATAGAAGCTTTCTCTCCTTCAGTGTGAAAAAAATAACATTTTAGAGTGTTTATTCAGAATTAGTTAATAGACATTTACCATGTGCCAGGGGTCATTTGTCCCTGGAGATACTCCTCCAGGACCTTACAGTGTAGTTGGAAGATCCGTAAGTCTAGATAATTCCAATAAATAGTGCCAGGTACTCTGATTCGTACTCTACCAAGCAGTCACCAGAGTCAGTGGAGAGGAGAACTGGCAGTTCCAGAGAAATTACTGAAGCTGTGTGGTAAAAAGGAAATGAATGATTAGGGAGGTGGAAGTCACAGATTTTTAAAACAGACTTTTTTTTTTTTTAAGGATAAATAATAATTTCTCTTTTGAGGGAATAAAACCAAGTTTTGTTTGTTTGTTTTTATTCCAGGGGAGGGGAGAGGTTAGTTTTAGTATACTAGATAAAGAAATTTTCCTTCCTCCTTGTGAGTCAGTAAATAAGAAAGACCACTTTTATTTAGCACATTATGCATTTTTGAAGGCATAAACAATGGAATTCCATAAGTTCTAATATTTGCTAGCAGAGTAAGGTGATTATAGTTAACAACACTGTATTACGTATTTCAAAATACCTAGACCAGAGGACTAGAAATGTTTCCAACATACAGAAATGATAAATACTTGAGGTAATGAACACCCTAAATACCCTGACTTAATCATTACACACTCTATGCATGTAACAAAATTCCACACGTACCCTATAAATGTGTACAGATATTTGTGTCAGTAAAATGTTTTTTTAAAAAATGGAATTCTAAGGGTAAAATAATCCCGTCAGTTCTTGTCTTATGTAAATACAGTAGTTCTCTGTATTCCCTTTTCCATAGAAGGAATAATGTATTTTTATAAAATTCTTCTTGTTGTTCTGTAATGTGATTTCTTGTAATGTTTAATAATATTTCATCTCTAAAAGGAAAGACTTACTAGATGTCACTTTTGTTAAGAGACATTGTATAGTGTGAGAACTGAAAAATTAATAAACTGTCTGTAAATGTCACAGGCTGCAAAACGGGAACTTGAAAGGCAACGACAACTCGAGTGGGAACGGAATCGAAGGCAAGAACTGCTAAATCAAAGAAACAAAGAACAAGAAGACATAGTTGTACTGAAAGCAAAGAAAAAGACTTTGGAATTTGAATTAGAAGCGCTAGTGAGTGAAGTTTGATTATGCCTTGGAAATATACTAACATGGAACCATTAGAAGTGGTAATAATTCCTATTATTTCATTTGTTAAAGAATGACAAAAAGCATCAACTGGAAGGAAAACTTCAAGATATCAGATGTCGATTGACCACCCAAAGGCAAGAAATTGAGAGTACAAACAAATCCAGAGAGTTGAGAATTGCCGAAATCACCCATCTACAGCAGCAATTACAGGTGAGGAAATAATGTGCCTTGGAAGCTTTTAGGCCTACATCCTTTTCTCAAATTCATTTCATTTATTTGTTTAGTCAACAAACATTAAATATCTACCGTGTAGCAGGAACTGGGGAGCAAAGATGAAGTAGACAAGGGTCCTTGCCTGAAAAGGAGGCTGTCAAATAAATAAATGCAGGTGAGGTTTGTTGAGCACTGCAGGGCAGGTGCCCTTGCAGGTGCTGAGGCTATGGCAGTGAACCAGAGAGACAAGAACCCTGCCTTCAGGGAACTTACCATGTTGGCCGGTGAGACAGGCACTAAGTCTAGTCTTACTACAGACTAGACTTTACTAGTCTTACTACAGACTAGTAAAGTCTGTACTCTATTAGAAGATTAAAAAGTGCTATGGAGAGTGAGTAAGGAAGAGGATATATAGAGTCTGGGGCTAGGAAGGATTGTGATTTTAACGAAGGTGGTTGGGACAGGCCTTTCTGTGAGGGTGACATTTGAAATCGATGAGAGGCTAAGCCATGCAGACATCTGGCAGAGCAGGCTCTAGGCAGGGAGCCAACAGTGCTGAAGTCCTGAGGCCACAGCAGGTCTCTGGGATACCAGTTACGGCAAGGAGACCACTGTGGTTAGAGCAGGTGGGGCCAAATCACACAGAACCTGTAGTCCACAAACAGAACTTTGGCTTTGCTGTGATAATTACAATAATTAATTGCAATTAAGTATTTTAGGGGAGGGTATGAGAGAGATATGTATGTAAAATAGAGACCCCGTGGAGCACTATTAGTACTTCTGCCTTCAATTTATTGCCTATTCGAAGTTGTTATAATACCACCTGTTTTGCTATCAAGTGTTGAACTACAGGGGCATCAAATTTATGTAAATATTATCTGCAGATCATCATCTTTGAATTTTGTGACTGTTTAATGTCAGACTACTTTTTCTCAGCGTGATGTTTTGAGATTTATCCATGTTGTCGAGTGAATGAGCAGTTCCTTTTCATCTCTGACTAGTATTTCCTTATTTGTTCATTCACCTGTTAACATTCAAATTATTTCCAGTTTGAGAATTTTATGAATAAAACTGCAGTGAGGGCCGGGCGTGCTGCCTCACGCCTGTAATCCTAGCACTCTGGGAGGCTTAGGTGGGCGGATCGCTCGAGGTCGGGAGTTCAAAACCAGCCTGAGCAAGAGCGAGACCTGGTCTCTACTATAAATAGAAAGAAATTCATTGGCCAACTAATAGATATAGAAAAAATTAGCCGGGCATGGTGGCGCATGCCTGTAGTCCCAGTTACTAGGGAGGCTGAGGCAGTAGGATTGCTTGAGCCCAGGAGTTTGAGGTTGCTGTGAGCTAGGCTGACACCACGGCACTCACTCTAATCTGGGCAACAAAGCGAGACTCTGTCTCAAAAAAAAAAAAAAAACTGCAATGAGCATTTATGTATGTTTTATTTCTCTTGGGCAAATTTTTAGTACTAGGATTACTGTGTCATAGAAGTATATATTTAACCCTGTAAGAAACTGCCAAAATGTTTCCAAAGGGTTTGTACTATTTTACATTTTGCTCAGCAGTTGTGAGTGATAAGTTTGTTCCTCATCTTTACCAACACTTGGTTTTACCATTATTTTTGACATTTCTGGTGGGTGTAAGGCAATATTTCATTAGGGCTTTATGTTGAGCATCATTTTATATGTTTATTGGCATGTATCTTTTGTGTGTGTGTCTTGTTAAAGTGTTTGAACAAATTTTTTTGCCCACTTTTTATTGAGTTGTTTTTCTTAATATTTAATTAGAAGAGTTCTTTTATATTCTCATTAACAAGTCATCTGACAGATACATGTTTTGCAAATGTTTTCTCCCAATCTGCAGCTTGCTTTTAATTTTTGTAATGGTGTATTTTAAAGAGCAGAAGTTTTAAGTTTTGATAAAGTTCAATTTACCAGTTTTTTTCTTTTAATGTTCATGCTTTTTGTGTTCTAAGAAATCTTCGACTAGCCCGTGAATGCAAATACTTTCTTTTATGTGTTCTTCCAGAAATTTTATAGTTTTATCTTACATGTTTAGGTCTCTGATCCATTTAAAATTGATTTTTGCATATAGTACAAGGTAATGGTTGAGGTTTGTTTTTCCCATACTGTTACCCAATTGTTCTAGCACTATTTATTGAAAACACCCTGGCCTTTCTCCCATTGAATTGCCTTGGTAGCTTGTTTAAAAGCAATTGAACATATTTGTAAAGGCCTATTCTGGACTGTCTTCTTTTCCTAGTATCTGTGTCTATCCTTTCACCAGTACCTGACTCTGTTGATAACTAGTTTTTTAAATCAAGTGGTGTGAATTTTCTGTTGTTGTTCTTCTTTTTCAAAATTGTTTTTGTCTATTCTAGATCCTTGACATTTCCATGTAAATTTTAGAATTAGTTCATCAGTTTTCACAAAAATACTTGGAATTTTGTTGGAATTCTGTTGAACTCATAGATCAGTTTGGGAAGATTTGACATCTTAACAGTTTTGAGTTTTATGGCATAAATCTCTAAGTTGTTACAAATTTCTTTCAGCAGTGTGTTTTGTAGTTTTCAGTGTAGAGGTCTTGTACATATTCTGTGGGTTTTGATGCAATTGTGTACTGCATAATTTCACTTTCCAGTTGTCTTATGCTGGTATATAGAAATACAATTTACTTTGGTGCATTGGCCTTAATCTGTGATGTTGCCTAACTAATTTATTAGTTTTCATACCTTTTTGTAGTTTCTTTGAGGGTCTCTAGCTATATAAATGCTCCATGTGTGAATAAAGACAACTTTAATTTTTACTTTCTAATCTGTATATCTTTTATTTCTTTTTGTATCTTGACCAATACCTCCAATACCATATTGAATAAAAGTGGGGAGAGCTTTGTTCATCTTAGGAAGAATGCTCTCTCACCATTAAGTGTGATGTTAACCAGATTTTTTATAGCCATCCTTTATCAGGTTGAGAGACTTGCCTTCTGTTCCTTTTTTGCTGAGAATTTTTATCACAAATGGGTGTTGAATTGGGCTATATTTTTTTCCTGCATCTATTAAGATAATTATGTGGTTTTTTTCTCCTTTATTTTGTTAATATGGTGATTTACCTTGATTGCAATTTGAATGTTAAACCAGCCTTCCATTCCAGGAATAAACCATACTTGGGCATGATATGTTACCTTTATAAAAACATTTTACTAGCTTCAGTTTGCTATCATTAAGGATTTTTCATTTGAATTCATGAGAAAGATTGGTTTGCTTGTAATGTCCTTATCTAGTTTTGGTATCAGGGTAATGCTGGCCTCAGAAAATAAATTGGAAAGTATTCCTTTCTCTTATGTTTTTCAAAAATGTTTGGTGTTGAAATGGTGTTTCTTCCTTAAGTTTTGGTAGCATACACCAGGGAAGCCTTCTGGGCCTGGAGCTTTCTTCGTGGTAAGATTTACTTATAAAATTTACTTAACAGTTATAGGGGTATTATGATTTTCTTTTTCTTCTTGAGTCTATTTGGATAATTTGTATCTTTCAATGAATTTGTTTATTTCATCTAATTATCAAGTTTATTGATATAAAATTGTTTATAATATTCTTTAATTATTCCTTGCAAGTCTTTAGTATATATAGTGATGTCCCTTGTCTTATTCCTGATCTTGTATTGGTAATTTGTCTTCTCATTCTCACTCTCTGTCCTTGCCTCCTTCCTCATCTTTCCTCCACACCTCCTCCTTTTTCCTCCCCTTCCTCCTTCTCCTCTTTTCTTCATCAATACAGCTATTTATTGGTTGTATGGATTGTTTTTTAACAAGCTCTTGGCTTTATTGATTTTTCTCTGTGGTATGTCTGTTTTATTTATATTCTTTATTGCTTCCTTCCATTTACTTATTTTGGATTTTTTTTCCCCAGGCTTCATAGGAGAAAGTTAGATAATTGAATTTGAGACCTTCTTCATTTCTGTTATAAACATTTTAAGCTGTAAATTTCCTTCTAAACACTCCCATAGCTATATTCTATAATATAAATTTTTAATAACTTTTATTTTCATATTTAATTCAAAATCTTTATTTCCTTTGTTCTTTTATTTCTTCTAGTTCTTTTACGTTTATTGACACTTAGGGCTCAGCATATGCTCTGTCTTGGTAAATATTCCACGTGTGCTTGAAAAGAATGTGCACTCTGTTGTAGTTAGGTGGAGTGCCCCATAAGTGTCCGCTAGATCAAGGTGATTCATGGTGGTGTTCAAGTATCCTATGTCCTTACTGATATTGTGACTTCTATCAGCTACTGAGAAGAGCATTGAAATGTCAATCATTGTGGATTTGTGTGTTTCCTTTCAGTTCTTTTTTTTTTTTTTGAGACAGAGTCTTACTTTGTTGCCCAGACTAGAGTGAGTGCTGTGGCATTAGCCTAGCTCACAGCAACCTCAGACTCCTGGGCTCAAGTGATCCTACTGCCTCAGCCTCCCGAGTAGCTGGGACTACAGGCATGCGCTACCATGCCCGGCTCATATTTTCTATATCTATTAGTTGGCCAATGAATTTCTTTCTATTTATAGTAGAGACGGGGTCTTGCCCTTGCTCAGGCTGCTTTTGAACTCCTGACCTCGAGTAATCCGCTCGCCTTGGCCTCCCAGATTGCTAGGATTACAGGCGTGAGCCACACTGCGCCCAGCCTTCCTTTCAGTTTTTCAGTTATTGTTTCATGTATTTTGAAATGCTAAGGAAGTTCTCTTCAATTTGATATTTTAGAATATGAACATATAACATAAAAAGTACCAGAAGTTCATTGCTGAAAATTGTTTTAAAATATTGAAAAATACAGCCAGGCAAAATGGCTCACGCCTGTAATCCTAGCACTCTTGGGAGGCTGCGGCGGGAGGATTGCTTGAGCTCAGGAGTTCGAGACCAGCCTAAGCAAGAGTGGATTTGTGTGTTTCCTTTCAGAAAGAGTGAGACCCCGTCTCTACTATAAATAGAAAAGGAATTAGCCAAACAGCTAAAAATAGAAAAAAATTAGCCAGGCACAGTGGCACATGCCTGTAGTCCCAGCTACTTGGGAGGCTGAGGCAGCAGGATTGCTTGAGCCCAGGAGTTTGAGGTTGCTGTGAGCTAGGCTGATGCCACGGCACTCTAGCCTGGGCAACAGAGTGAGACTCTGTCTCAAAACAAAAAAGATTGGTGCTTAGACTATTCAGTTATTGGTAATAAAATAAAAATTAGGATTCCTAAAAAGTAGTGAAGTGAAAAATAATACATGGCTTGAAGAAAGAAAGGTACATAGTAGACCATGTATTGTTTTTTACTTTACTACTTTTTAGGAATCCTGGATTCCCTTTCTGTATAGGGATTAGCAAATACTTGCTTTGCAGATGAGTCCGGTAGCCCATTATATTGGTTTGACCTATTATAGAAACTTAAGTTATACATTTTAAGGTAACATTTACATAAGTAAAACAATTTCAATGATCTGAGCCAGGCTTCCTCTTGATATTTCATTGTTTGTCTTGATACAGGAAAGAAACTAGGATTGGGGGCTAGGTGTGGTGAGTCATGTCTGTAATCCCAGCACTTTGGGAGGCTTGAGGTGGGAGGATTGCTGAGGCCAGGAGTTCAAGACCAGCCTGAGCAACGTAGTGAGACTCCATCTCTACAAGAAAATACAAAAATTAGCCAGATGAGGTGGCACATACCTATACTACCAGCTATTCAGGAGACTAGGGCAGGAGGATCGTCTGATCCTGGGCAGGAGTTTGAGGTTGCTGTGAACTATGATGATGCCACTGCACTCTAGCCTGGGTAACAGAGTGAGACCCTGTCTCAGATAAAAAAAAAAGAAACTGGGATTAGGTAAGAGGCCATGCCTTACTTTATTGAAGAGAGTAAGAGAAGGAGAAACTGTCTCATTTGTATATCCTGTTTTATTGAAAAAAAATATTTTTTTGGTGTTATTATTCATAAGAGAAGATGCTTCTAAATCCTTACTGTTGGGCTAAATCTCTCTACCTTTCAATTGTCTATTATGCAAAGATTTATTCCACTTAACCCGGTTGTATCTTAAATGTGGTTGTTCCCAAAGAAACTGGTTCTTAGCATCTGGTAAATTTTTAATCAAGTCATTTTTATTTTTTTCAAACCAAAACTCAGTACATAGAGATAATTTTTTATCAAGGTAGAAATAAAAGTTAAATATTCCTGATTATAACCGAAAAGGCTGCCATTTTACTAGAATGTGTAGGAACTATAGAGGCTAATAACTTCAGCTGTACTTAGGCAAATACTGTACTTGACAAATTACCCACAAAAACTCCAAGTAGCCTGTACAGTGTGATTTAACTTTTCTCTTGTGTCAGTTAAAAATTGTTAGTTCAAAAGTTTTGTGTACTTGTTTGAAATTCTTTTTTTTAAAGCATCAGTTACTCAATCTGTTTAGAATTCCATCCAGTATCGTGAAAAAATACATGCAACCAGCTAAGATTCTAGTTGTTAAAAATCTCTTTGATTTCTATTTCCAGCTTCTGGTATATGGTAAACCTACGTTCAGCCTCATTAACTGTCAAAGTCTATTCAGAATAGAATATTAATTCCTATTTAAACTACTGAGTGTACAAACAGACGGTCACTGCATTTGCATTCAATCCCAGTGCCGCTGAGAGATCATTACTTCATTTTTCTCTCTGTGGAGTTGTAGTTAAAGTACATTCTTTAAAGCTTATAAATATCCAGTTAGTCAACAAAAATATAAGAAATATCAAAGGAGCTATAACTGTCTTAACTTTATTTTAGGGAAAAGCATTTGGCAAACAGTTAATTTCTTGGCAAGAAAGCAAGAGCCACCCTGACTAGCAATTAAATGCAGCTTTACTGTAAAGAATTTGGGATGAGATTAGAGGAGTCTTTGAGGGATGAGAAAACAGAAGTAAACTCTGCCTGGTGTTAATGTAGGCATGGTCACTTTCCCTGTCATTCACTGTTGTTTTCCTTCTTCCTTCCCAGGAATCTCAGCAAATGCTTGGAAGACTTATTCCTGAAAAACAGATACTCAATGACCAATTAAAACAAGTTCAGCAAAACAGTTTGCACAGTAGGTGTTTTATTCTTAAAGTCGATCTCTTCTTTTTTTTCTTCCACCAGCAAGAATTTCCTTAAGTGAAATGAGAACATTAAAAACACTTTCCTCACTGCCAGTTAAATTTTTTCTTATCTTACAATGTTTTTCTAAAATAGGAGATTCACTTCTTACACTTAAAAGAGCCTTAGAAGCAAAAGAACTAGCTCGGCAGCAGCTACGAGACCAGCTGGATGAAGTGGAGAAAGAAACAAGGTCAAAACTACAGGAGATTGATATTTTCAATAATCAGCTGAAGGTGACTATTCTGTGTGTGCCTACGTGTATGTCCTACCTTTTGATTTTTCTAACTGTCCAGATGATTAGTTGATATTTAACCCCAGGCAAAAAAATTTATTACGCTGCTTTGTCAGCCTTTGTGAAAGCCTTCACGTTTATAGATGACCATTATACAATCTAAATTGCATATTTCTCTTTTAAAATATAAAAACGAATTTGGCATCTATAAATTAGGGCTGAGTGAGTGGCCCCGGCATGACATCTTCCTTTGACTTGAATTATATTTTTATACATCTCCATTCTTTTGTCTATTTATAAATAAACCACATCAAGTTGAATTCCAAAAGCTAGTCTCCAAAAGCTTTATCTTTCTTGTGTTCTTTGAAGACTACCAAAAGGGATTATTTTCTTTTTTAAAACTAAGAATTTTTCTGCCACTTTTTACCTTCAAGATTATGCTTAAATGCAGATCTTTATTTTCTTAACCTCACATTTTAAAATTTTATTGTTTAGTGGAGAAATTCCTTTTGCCTCTGTGGCAGAAGTGGTGTATGGTTTTGTCACATTTGCACAGTAAAACCCAGGAAAATGCCAACGCTCTGAGAGAATTTACAATGGTTAGATCACAGCCTCTTTCTGATTTGGTGTTTTCGATTTAACTTTACAACTTTATCATCTTTAAGAATGTTAATTCGTATAATAAAACCAGAATGCAAACAGCTCATTGTTTCTAAACAATAATCCGGTACTACTTTAGATTGAAGTAGTTGTTGAAGTTTTTATCAACTATATTCTTATAAGAAATTTGATGTCATGCACTTTTTTCCCTCAAGATATTTATTTTCCTTTTCTAACTTAGAATTCTTTATATTGACTGTGGCAAGCTTAGCTTTTAACACTAGGGAGAAATAAAACTCCTATTACTAATTACTAAAAAAATTTTTTTTTAATTAGAAAGCATATTTGAAACTTTCAGTTGACCTTTGGATTGAGATTCTAAGCCAAATTGTCTAGACATCTGACTTTGAGGTATTTGTGCTGTTCTTTCAGAGTATTAGGTAATGATCTTTACTCAATTGCACAATTCCAGGAAAGTGCTCTTAGGGGAAATATTTGAGCTAATTTAGTGTTTTTCTTCACTTTGCTTTCATGCTTACACAGTGTGTGTGTGTGTGTGTGTACACTGTATATGTTTTATATTCATATGTATATATTTACATATGGTCTGTCAGTGTTAGAAGTACAACTGTTCCAACACAACTGTGGAGTGGGAGGAAGAAAACAAATAAACAAAAAGAAGTGCAGCTGTAAGTTCTCCATATCTAGGATAGTAAGTACAATACAGTTACTCACTTTAACTCTCATTGTGACTTATCACTGTTTAAGCAAAAAGAATATAACACTGTTGCAAGCTGGTAGAGCTTTTTAGTAATCTCTTGAAGTATAAACTGTTAGGTGTTCAATTCTCTTCTGAACCCAGGCAGTATTATAGATTTCTGCCTTAATTTTAAGATTCTTTTTTCTAGAAATTTGCCTCCCTAAACAAAGTTCAGGTATTAGAAAATGATATACTAGTGAAAGACTTTTGATAAATGCCTAGGAGATATGTGGATTAAATAATTTTGGCAATTGAATTGCTGTTACCATTGCTAAAGAGAACACCCTTAAACTATGGTATGAGTCACTTATTGTGGTTAGTTGACTAATGCTGCCTTCAGTATCAGAGTTTATTATACAAAGGCTGATTTTAATCCTTTTTCCCAGTAGCCCTTTTTCCAACTATACTGATTTTCTTTCTGTCTTTTTAAATTTTATTTTGGTTTTCCATTATTAACTTTAAATTTAAATTAATATGGTGAGTAAAACAATCACAAGTCAGTATGGCTTTATTATTTTGTTATTTAACACCCATTTGGAGGACTTAGTGAATATGTTGTGTTTTCTTACAGTTATTATTTCTTATATTCTTAAGCCTGGTGAAATCAAAACAAAAACAGTTAAATTGAAGAATCAAAGATTTGTAATTTGAGGTAACTCAGAGGCCACACTAGAAAATATGAAGCATTTTTTTTGTGACTTTAAAGCATATATTCATTAGCAACTATAATTTCTTGGTTGATAAGATAGACCAGGACGAGCCAGCATCCTGACCTGTGGGATTTCTTCACTGCCTCTCGGGATACAGCACTGCCTTTAGACCATTCATACTAATGATGCAAAAATTAATTCTACCTGCCGGAGTCAAATTTGGCATTGTCCAGTCACTCCTAACTTGCTGGTGTGACTTCGCTATCTCCTAAACATCCCTTTCCCAAAAGGAAACCATTTGGAGAGAGTATAGGCAAGAAATCAGGACTTAGTATTTGTATTTCATGTTCATGTAGATTGTTCACCTGGAAAAAGAAAATGCTGTCCCCTCCTTATAGTACATTAGTGCAGTGACACTGGGGAAGTGCCTGACAAAGTGTAGCATTTTAAAATTAGTTGACTGGGATACTAAATGGATATTAAATGTCTGGCCCCACAAATGAGGACAACATGTAGCAAAAACTGATTCTTATTTATTTATTTATTTGTTTATTTATTTTGGTAAAAAGTTACAATAAGTCATTCACTTACTTTGATGGACACAGTCATGTCAAGTTTCTTAGGTGTAAAGGTAAGATAGAGAATAATTGTACCCCAGTCTAACCCAGATTCTAAGCTATAAGACAGTGATTGTGAAATACAAGTATACTTAGTTTCTTGAATGAGAAAGAGTTTAGAGAATAAGAATAAGTGATATTTTATCACTTTCTTTCTTCTTTTCTCTGTAACAAAACATACAGTCTGATTTATTCCTTTCCTCCAGAATATCTAATTCAGATTCATTCTTTTGTGGGTTTCTCCCATTTTCTTTAGTTCAGAAAGAATTACGCTCCTGTCCTCCCTACTCAAGACCTGATAAGCAATGATGGAAATTCTCAAGTGATTAATTAAAGAGGAAACAATTACTC
Source organism: Mirza zaza (assembly GCA_008750895.1). Classification (NCBI taxonomy): domain Eukaryota; kingdom Metazoa; phylum Chordata; class Mammalia; order Primates; family Cheirogaleidae; genus Mirza; species Mirza zaza. The sequence goes on from VSMD01121728.1 coordinate 42,281, forward strand.
TTGTAGTCAGGTTAACAGGTATTGGTTTCGCACAGGAAGCCACGTGTTGAAAATATAAGGTATGCTTACAAGTACAGTCATCTGTTATAAACAGCTCCAGATTCAGCAGTAGGGTCTTTAGAGTCCTGGACCTTTATGTTTCTATCTGAGCTCACAGAAATTGAGGGCTCATTCTTTCCTTTCAGGAGAGGGTATTTTTCCATGCACTTTACTAGACATTTACCTTATAGGTGTGATTTTTATATATTCTAAAAACGATCCTAAGATGTAAGTGTCTTTCTAATGTATCACCCCAAACCAAGAATTACTTGAGAAAGGAAACAGACGAATCTTACTATATTGAATAAACTTTGCTTTTGTTTTTTAAATATGTCTATAAAAAAGGAGAGGGTAGAAGAAGAAGAGAAATGGTAGCACCTTGAGATATTGAAGCTCTTGTGCTAGAAATTCCCCCTATTGGCAGCCTTTGTACTTATGCTGCCTTTGATGTGAATTGAAAGTTTTAGCTTTTTGGTGATCAAATGAAATAGTCAACCATTAAATTAAAAGGGAATAATTGATTTTGTGAGTGAATATTGCTAGTGTGAATTACTAATTCTTAAAGTAGTTTTAATTCTGTGTATCAAACTTATTTACCATAAATTTCTGCTTTTAAAATATAGTCTATATGTAACAAATATTTTACCATACTAAGAAATCAGTAGTCTTCTCAAATTCATGTCACAGAAATATCACTTTAAAATTATTGATTATCTGTGATTTTTTTCCCTTTATACCTCAGTTTATAATAAAATAAAAACACTCAACTCTTCTGGAGAATCTGTATGCCACACAGAGATATTCTGATAATTATTTTTCTTACATACATGGGGCTTCCTATAGATATAAAATTATGGTTCTCATAAGTGTCAAATAACATTACTAATAAGGACTGTTTGGACAGTAGCGCTTGACTTCACCTTGCCCTTGGCAATGTTAGCAGTTACTGTAGGAGTTCTCCTTGGCACTGACAGCCTCATGTTCTACATTTTAATATCTTAACTATAACACCCAGCAGCAGCATACTGTGTAACTTGTAGTTCGCAAGGCTCCTTTGTGTGCCAAGTAAAGCGACTCTAACACTCACAAAGGGGAGATTTTGTGTTTCATGTTGAAAAGTTGAGTCCTTGTTGGTTCCTGTCTAGTCGGTGTGTACTGGACAAGTCCTAATGTGAATGGCCGTTTACATTTGAGCATTTCTTTCTTCCAGTCAGTGGCAGTGGAGGAGGCAGTGTTGCAGTGCCTGGCAGTTCTCCTGGGCTGCGTCATCCACTTAGACTTCTTTCTAAAGGTCTCCATGCCCTACTCAGGCAATGCACATCTTTCTCAGACTAAGAATGATGAACCATCTCCAGCTCTGTGCTTCAGTTTCCCCTACGCAGATGAGTGCTCAGTGTCTAAGATAGCATTTACCATAAAGTACTAAACCTTTGTAAAAGTTAATAATGATTAGTTATTATTATTGTGGAATATGATTGATTTTTCCTCTTGACAAGCTGTGTGTGTGATGGGGTAAGCTCTGAATTACAAGCTGGACAAGGTACTGTATACTGTAGTCTCATCTTTATAACAAGTCTTTTAGTTCATTGAATTTGCTACTTGTCTGCAAAAATGTGAAAGACAGCACTTGGTTATTATTTGGGTCTACGTGCATATTTCCATAATATGGGAGATAGTATTATGGTCAGTATACTATTACAAAAGTGGGTAATATTTTATTTCTTAGCAGAATTTGAATATTTAGGACTAATTCAGAACTGAGAATTATATTTCTTAATATGCTTGTGAAATCCAGGCTTCTTAAATTAGACACAAGGGGCTATTAGAAGTATAAATTCCGCCAGTAATGATACCTGTTCTAAAAATTGTTCCTAAGAACTAAACGGATATTGAAATGAGAATGCCAGTTATAGTAGATAAGTTTGTTTGCTTCACTAAGGCTTTTATGCTCTTGGTTTCAGACACTTGCTTTCATGGCAGGCTCTTTCATTATGAAGGCAGTGAAAGGCAAAATGTTTAGCAACCAGGGGAGAAAAGAAAAGAGCTGGAGAAAGAACTACAGAACAGAATGAGAAGTCAGGAAAAAAATGCATGCAAAGGGAAACAATGAAGGAAAGAAAAAGATCCAGAAAGAGGAGATACAGAGACAGCAAGAGAAATCAGCGTGAATTCAAATAACAACGTTGCTTTCTCTTAATTAGTGGAATAATGCTTGGCTGTTTCATGGTTTGCTATCTTATTTTGTTCAAGATAAAATTTTATTTTTACCTGTATAATCCTTTGGAAAATACCTCTAATGCTTAGAAGTAATAAAATCCTCTAACTCTTATTACTTGTGATTGTGGAAACTTTATACAGATTCCTTGAATGTAGATAAGTAGAGCACTCCCAAGACTCAAAATAGTTAACAGATCTTGTATATTAGATTCTGTGCCATACCAGTAGACTGCCTGGCTGGCTGGTTGGTTGGTTGATTGAGTTTTTTGTTATAATGTGGGTTTTTTCTAAGTTGTAAAAAATAATAATAATAATAATAATAAAATGTAATTTGGGAAAAGGAGAGAAGCAGAACTCAATCTTTTGAAAAGATATTTTCTTCTCTTTTTTTCATTCTCTTGTTTATACAAACCTCTTGACCATTTTGCCCTTTAGAAAATGACATGCATTTAAAATAATAAAATGTTGCTTTGTCAGTAAAGCTCAGACATTTGTAGGAAGATTGAGATGTTTAGGACAAACTGGAGTCAGTTTTCTCTTTCTGGTTATAGAAGGGTACTTCCCAAAGCCTCATGGGAGAAGAACCTATTCCTGTTTCAGAGGGGACAGGATCTTCTTGCTCTTCTCCCTCTACACACACACACACACACACACACACACACACACACACACACACACACACACACACACACA
>VSMD01121728.1:45353-83418 GCA_008750895.1 Mirza zaza
CCCCCCCCCCCCCCCCCCCCGATCTTCTCTAGCACTTAGGATACTTTGACTCCCATTTTGTGCCATGGGAAATGTGGCTTACTATTTGGTTAAATATTAGCTTCTAATTTAGGATATGTAAATGTGTTTTTAACCATTAGTATACTCCTCAGAATTTAAGTAACTAATCAATATTTCTTTTTCTTTATACTCCTCTCACTTTTAATGCCTCAAGAATGAACAAACTTAGCCAGGTTCAGTGGCATGCACCTGTAGTCCCAGATACTCTGGAGGCTCAGGCAGGAGGATCAGTTGAGCCCAGTAGTTCGAGGCTGCAGTGCACTGTGATTACGCCTGTGAATAGCCACTGCACTCCAGCCTAGGCAACATAGTAAGACTCCATCTCTAAAAAACATAAATACATTTTAAAAATGAGTGAATAAATTTTGTGATTGATAGAATATCAGTTTGCATTGATCTAGTATAATTTCTATGTTCTGAAATAGTTACTTTTTGAATGTTTCCACATAGGGGCAAATTTTGTCCTCATTGGGTTTGTTGACTGACTGTCTTTAATAGCTTTTGATTTGTTTCGCAACCATTTAATTCAGAAAAGGTTAATGTATTTTTAAAACTCAAAAGATGTCTGTAATCCTAACACTTTGAGAGGCGGATACAGAAGGATCACTTGAGGCCAGGAGTTGAAGACCAGTCTGAGCATGAGCAAGACACACCCTGTCTGTACAAAAAAATAAAGTTGGGCATGATGGCACACATCTGTAGTCCCAGCTACTTGGGAGGCTGAGGCAGGAGAATCATTCGAGCCAGGAGCTTGCTGCAGTGAGCTATGATGATGGGCAACACAATGAGACCCTGTCTCAAAATAAAACAGGCCTTTTGTTAATTTATTTTTTTTATTTTTTTATTTTTATTTTTTTTTCTTTCACTGTGTTTGGTCCATAGAAAAAACAGGCCTTTTATAAATTTTGATATTGTGTGCTACATGTGTGAGAAATAATGTTTATTTATATAAAAAGCACTTTAGACTTTTTGTAGATGTTATAGATAAACACTTGAAATTTCTGACGCTGGTACCTAGATCGATTTCTTATAAGGTCAATTTAATATTACCTGTACAAAAATTATAAATATGACATATGTCCTAAACAATTTTATTTTGATTTTTTGGTGTTGAGTTCACGAATTTGAAGAATTAATGAAGATATTTTTGTTTTTATCTCTCATTTTTAAGAGACAGCCTGAGGAATAAACCACAAGCAAAATAATCCTTCAGTAAAGTTAGATGTCCTAATTAGAAAACAAATTTTCTTTAATTGCTAGTGTCTTTTCATATGCCCCTGTTGCCAGTTAATTTTTTTCTCTTCATAAGCATTTATGCAAAGTAATGTTTATGAATAAGAATCCTATACATAGTGTTCAGGTGAATACTTCTTTATATTTTGAGTAATATAACTTCACATAATATACCTATTTTGAGTGTCTCTAAGACCAGATGAAGGAAAGACAATCACAGTTATTAAATCAAGTGATTTTGTGACCATAAGCATAGCGGTAGAACAACCACCTTCAATAAACTTAAAATGAGCTGTGTTTTTCAGTGGAAAAATAGTTGGATCTTTTGGGTATTCAATTTGTCAAGCTATTGCTTTTGAAATACTTTGGCTGTATGCCAGAGGATGTCCAAAGATGTTTTATGGTTCAAATGTCTTAATTCTTTAGGGGAAATAAGTGACTTTTCCCTCTTTGGTCTAGGGAAGAAAATTAAAAGCAAGCTTATTTTCATTTATCTTAACTAATACAAAACAAAATCTTTGCCAATAACTTTTTATTATGGTTTATGATTTGTGTTTGATCAAAGACCCCTTTGAGAATCTAATAAAAGCTCTGAGCTTTCTCCTCTCGAAAAATGCCTGAATACCCTAAGTTTTCATGCAATTTCATAGTGTTCACAGGGCCAAAGCTCATTCATGGACCCCTATTAAGAAACTTTGCTCTATATTTCTTTAGAATTCTGTATATGTTATCGGTTTAATTGACATATACTACACATTTTATAGTTTTATTTCTCCCATATAAGTATATGTAACATGTAGCTAAAACTTCTTGAATGCTTATTTAATAATTCCTTATTTATTATGAAAGTAATTATGCTTTATTGGAAAATAATACTGAATTATTGCACACTATATCTACTGTAAAACATCATACACATGAATAGAACTCAGAGGAAAAGTCAACAAAGTTATACTCAGTACCTTATTGCTAGGTAAATATCCAGCCAAGAAATACATGATTGTAGAGTCACTGATTTTAGAAAAACAATAATTTTAGGAAGAGCCACAAGTGAGATACCGACTTTTGATCCTTAGTAGTTCTTACTCATTCTCTTTTTATCTTTGTTGTAGTAGAGAAATAACTGTGATGAAGTAAATGTGTATTTAACAGAATTACTCACCCACCAGGAAAAGTTGATACATTTAGTGCGGTGAAGTTTTTCTCAGCCATTTCTCCCAATATTTCACTCATTTCCTAGGTAAATAAAGAATTTAATGACATCAGACTTGTTTGTCATCTTGAAATTTTCTTCCCTGAAAGAATTAAAAGGGTACTTTTAAATAACTGCAATGGTACATGAGTCTTTTTAACAGTATTAAAAAGAATGAGAGACTGGTGCAGCCGTCTGTTCCCCTCCATGAACGGACTTGGGCTTCACAAGGGCTTTGTTATGGCAAAAGAAAGCAAGTCATTCACTGGGTCTTAGTAGGTGTTCCTTCATTCTGTACATTGCCTTCTCGGAAGTTCAACTTTTTAAAAAGTTTATCAACTTAGAAATCATCCATGTTCTCCTTATTTTTGTTCATGCCATCTTTAACTCAAGTCCAAGAAAACAGAAAAAGACCAGATGCCTGCCTACAGCATCTTGATTTCCTTGCAATTGATTGTGTATCTCAGCAGTGTTTGACTTGGATAAAGGAAATGGTAGAAAAACTTTGCAGGATTGAAATCTGGATCATAAGATGCCACAGCCTTCTGTTACCTTATTCGACATCTGTTATTTTACGGTTCCTGCAAGCTGCATCCTTGGAGGCATTGGAAGCTGCAACTTAGTTACAAAGATTGGTTCCACCCATCCTATAAAGCTGCTACACTCAAAAATAAATGTGTTTTAATTTTTAAGTATCTTCTTCATGTATTTGATACATTTAAGAAGTATTTTTGAATATATCTCATTGGCATGTTTTTGGTAGATTCTTCAAATTTATTTCGTATTGCTTTCCATTTTACAGTGCCTCCTAACACACTACTAGCTTAGTTCTGTATATTTTAATTATAGTCTTTTGCCATAAATTATTATTATTTCTGAACCTGTTTAAGAATTTGATGGTATTGAAAATGAAATTTGAAAATAGGAAAAAATATAAATCAGTTCCTTTCTACCCTTCTTTTTAAAGGGTCCCCTCCACTGGGCTAATGCCTAAGTTGTCCCTGTCTGCGGTGCTGACTTTTGGGGCTCTGGTCTGTTTCTTAGGACACTTGGAGTTTGATGTAGTATCTTTCCACTGTAGTTCTCCTTTTCATGTCAAGATATGTATGTGAGCCCAGAGTGCAGATTTTACTCTCACAGGAATTGGCCCATCATTCCATTTGTCTCTGAAATATCAAATCTGAAATATTAGCCAGATTTTTCATTCACGTTATTATTGATTACTAGTTATTCTTGATTCCAAATTACCATGAAAACCAATACTTTTTTAAACACATTAAAATTAAGTTTTGCATCCCACAGTATGGCAGTGAGAAAGATAATGAAAGATGGAATTTTTTTTCCCTGGTGTTGATTTTCTCCTCTATTAGAACTTTAAACTGTCAGAGTGAGGCTTTATCATTACTTTCCAATCTTCATTCTCGGTGTTTTCTGCCCCCTCCACTCCCACCCTAGCTAAGCTGCTGCCCAAGTGCCCTTCCTGATTTAGAAGCCACATGCCCAAGAAATGACTATTCCCATAGTCCACTAATGTGTGCCTTACAAAGTTACCTCTTCCTGCTATGTCCTGCTTGGGTATTCCCAGTATTGTCTGCTATATTCCCTACTGACTCTCTTCCCTCCCTACCTTCCCCTTCCGCCCAATGTACCCCACAAAATACCTTCCTCCCCCCACCCCCTAATCTCCAGTTAAACTTTTTCTTGTATCTCATTGTTCCCTTTTAGAGCCTCTCAAGGATCGCTTACAGTTTACAAGACACTTGTATATGCAGTCTGACTTTAACCTCTGCATGGTCTAATTAGTAGGAAAAGGTTAGCCTAACCCTTAGGGCTTTTTTCTAATAAAAAGTGCATTTCAAAACTGACCTACAGGCAATTCTTCTACCTTTGTCATACAATCTCTGGATAAATCTAAAGATAGGAATTTAGAGCCTGGTAGAAACTTGCATATCTGGTGGTTTGCCAGTGAGCAAGGTGATAGAAGGCAGGGCATGCCTTAGTCCTTAAATCTCCCCATGGAGACTGCTGGGCTGTCCACTGGGAGGACCAGCCCTAATTAGACCAAGAAGTCAACTGGAAATACACCCCTGGCTATACTGGGCACTTTGACTCAACTATTCATTGTTGACCCAAGTAAGAGGAGTTTCAGTGACAATCTGTTAGTGACCACTTGATTCCTATGGAATCAGGGAGTTTCCTCCTCAACAGGTATTTCCTTGTTTTTCATGCTTTGGGGTATTTGAAGTTCTTTAAATGTCATAGAATACATTTTCTTTTCAGTAGCCTGCTAAGGAAATTACAGATATTCCTGCAGCTAGTATCAAGTGAGAAAATTGAATCCAAGGTAGTCATCATCAAATGAAAGCTTTTTACTTTCAACTTGATCACTGGTTTACTTTGGGGCAGTTGGCAAATTCATGGATGGATTTAGTAGAAGAGATGCTCTGGAAAGAGGTATGGTTTGAAGAAAAATAGACCCTGTGGGGAAGAACCGAGGTCATGGAGCAAAGAGATGTCCATTTGTCCTCAGGCAGTGTATCATAATGAGAAGGTGAGGTTTGATGGAGGGAGTGTGTGGCAAGGTGTGTATCTTCAGAGCCCGTAGATGCTGGTGTTGATTGATTATCAGAACCTTGAGGTTTTATTCATGGTCATCACCATATCTTAAAACTGGTTACATTCCATTATTATCGCCGAGCTGTTAGCAGTATTGCTCCTCTTCTGCCCTTTACTAGCAAACTTCTTCTAGAGCAAACCATGGAAAATGGGATGTTGTGTTATGGTTCTCTAGAATGTCATCTTGAGCAGCCCTTGGAAATCAGTCATGTCAAAATGGAGAGTGATTTTAGTTTTCCAAGTGGACATTTACCAACTCTGAAATGTTGTCTCCTAAGTGTCCCAAGCTTCCCCGCTATGAAATGTTGCATGCTGATAAACAGTTGAGATGCCTGTCACCTCGTGTCATTACATGAACTGTTTCTCAATTATTTATAGGAACTAAGAGAAATCCATAATAAGCAGCAACTCCAGAAGCAAAAGTCCATAGAGGCTGAACGACTGAAACAGAAAGAACAAGAGCGAAAGATCCTAGAATTAGAAAAACAAAAAGAAGAAGCCCAAAGGTGAGTCTTTTCAGCAGATTGTGGACCCATCTGGAAGGAACGTTGAGCATTTACTCTTCTTTGCCTGGCCTCTCCAAGTAGTTACTGCACCAGAAAGAGCCTCCCGTCTTTGAAAGTGTGTTGTGTGTGTGCACTTGTGGGCAAGCACAGACACACATGTGTATAAATCTTTGCATGTGTAAGTACCCCCTGACGTTTTTGATTAGTTCTCAGAGCTCTCCCAAGCTCCTACTATGTAGATAAATGGGATTATGCAAGGAAATTGGGACACTTGGCATGCTCATTTGCATGCTAATGACCAAAATGCGTTTCCAGTTCACAGCCTTTTAACAACAGTGGTGGTCAGAGTGCTTGGTTTGAAATCCAGGCTGCTGGCCTAGCTCCCCACACGGACTCCTCTAGCAGGACCAGAGTGTGCCCCTCTGTCTTTTTTCTTCTTTTCTTCAACCACAAATTGAACTTGAATACAAAAGGGGAAAATTTGCCACTGCTGCTTAGGATACAAACACATTTTTGTCTGTTTTTGTTTGAATGTTTGTGTTTGTGTTTTTTCTTTTTACATGTAACTTTCTGTAGTCAGCTATAGAAATTTGTTAATGTATGGTGTGTCTGATTTGGTTATTGGGTATTTACTTTGAGATTTTCAGTTAATTTTAGGCTGCAAAAAACAAAAGTGACAAAATGTCCCAATGATATGCTGTAAATTATAAAATTTGCTAATTGAAATTAGACTAAAAAGATGAACAAACAGATACTTGAGTCAAGGTAGTGGGCTGAGTTCAGTTAAACTGCCCAGAGCTGTGCATGCTTTGTTAAAGGTATATACAGTCTTCCGAGACTCTCTGGTTGTTTCTTTATTTATATTTTTGTTTTCAATGTCAGAGGGGAGGTGGCTGGGTTCTTAAGCCAATTTAGAGGACTATTTTATGGTTTTCTTGGGGGTGGGACTAAGGATTACTTCCTTGGATGTGTTGACTAACTACAACTCCATCCTTTTCTTACCTTCAGAGTCTATGAACTACTTTTATTGTTCACACTATACTGCACTGACCTTTATGTTCCTACAAAATAGAAAAAAAATAAAGTATCATAATACAGAAAATAACATAATACAAATATGATATATAATACATATTCCAATTACATAGGTAAATAGTACCCCAAATTTAACTTCAGAAATTAGATGGTTATATACTACAAATGGTGACCTTTATTGGTAGAAAATGTAAAGTAATTTCTATAATGGTGTTTTTGTTATGAGTAACAATGAACATCCCTACCCTTCCAAAAATGGTGGGTTTTTATGATTTCTTTTTTTTTTTTTTTTTTTTTTGAGACAGAATCTTACTCTGTTGCCCAGGCTAGAGTGCCGTGGCGTCAGCCTAGCTCACAGCAACCTCCAACTCTTGGGCTCAAGCGATCCTTTAGCCTCAGCCTCCCGAGTAGCTGAAACTACAGACATGCGCCACCATACCTGCCTAATTTTTTCTAAATATATATTTTTTAGTTGTCCAGTTAATTTCTGTATGTGTGTGTGTGTATGTGTGTGTGTGTATGTGTGTGTATATATACACACACATACACACACTGTTTTTTGTTTTGTATTTTTTTAGTAGAGATGGGGTCTCGCTCTTGCTCAGGCTGGTCTTGAACTCCTGAGCTCAAACGATCCACCTGCTGTGGCCTCCCAGAGTGCTAGGATTACAGATGTGAGCCACCGCGCCCAGCTGGTTTTTATGTTTTCTTAAAAGACATTTTAAAAATTATAAGTAAAATGTTTAAGATTTAAGTCTTAAAAAATTTTGCATTAAAATTTTTCAATCAGATCCAGAATATCTCAAAGACGTCCTGTGCACTCTACAGAACACTGCCAAAGAGAGCTGGCACTAAAATAAAAAAAAAAAAAAAAAAAATTTCACTCATACAGAGTAGAAATAATGTGATTTTTTTTGACAATGGAGAATAAAAGTATAATTTGTTTACATTATGTTCCTGTAGCAGTTTCTTAATTCCATCCGGTGACCTCTGTGCATTGGCCATCTCACAGGATAGCATTTCAGTGTGAGGCCCTGGGACCAGGCTGCCTGCGTTTGAACCACAGGCACGCATGTCTGTGTGAGTGACTTGGGCCAGTGATTTACTGTCTGTGCCTCAGCTTCCTCATCTGTAAAATGGGGATAATAATAGGACCTATCTAGCTGGTGTGAAGATTAAAGGAGTTAAAAATATGGAGAGCTAGTTGTTATCATTTGTTACTGCACATTCGTTTGACTTAAAGTATTTTCTGATTTTATAAAGTATTATGAAATGAGAGGAAAATCATTCCCCAGACTTTTCCTATGGGTTTCAACTTGAGGCCATCATATTTTTCAAGGCCTGTGGATGGAATTGGAGTTATCTGTTTGTGTTGGCTACTTTGAGAAACAAAAACAGTAGTTGAAGGCAGTAAAATAATCTCTTGCTTTCAACTTCAAGTTTGGGGAGTAACGTGTGTTCATGTACATGTGCCGCACCCTTACCTAGGGAGGAATTTCAATGATATGATCGATCATGGACTTATTTAAACAACATTTTGTTTGCAGTGTTGGGCATCCTTTATCTTCCCATCCTTTATCTTCGTGTATGTTTTATGGCTTTTTTTTTTGTTTGCTTTTTGCAGCTTGATACCAGTTTTGACATCAAGAAGTATTTTTCTTATCCTTGCAACCACTTTGTAAAATACATCAGAAATTTTCTTTCTGTGTTCCTCTAAATCTTGTGGTTTCCTCTTGCTCAGAGTTGGAGCCCCAAAGGCCTTTGTTTCGTTGATTCAGTTGCTCTATCTGAAGAACAATATTGCCTTGATGTTTATCATCCCACTGACTAGCTGCAGTTTTTTTGGGGGAAGAGAAGTGACACCAGTGCTGAATTGGAGTTGCTTCCTTGCTGTAATCAAGCCTGTTTGTTGGCAGACGCGCGCAGGAGAGGGACAGGCCATGGCTGGAGCACGTGCAGCAGGAGGAGGGGAATCAGAGGCCGAGAAAACTCCACGAGGAGGAAAGACAGAAAAGGGAAGAGAGCGTTAAAAAGAAGGACGGTGAGGAAAAAGGCAAGCAGGAAGTGCAAGACAAGCTGGGTCGGCTTTTCCATCCACACCAGGAACCAGCTAAGCCAGCTGTCCAAGCACCCTGGTCCACTGCAGGTATTAGAAGCCAGAAATTGTTCTAGAAAATAAGTCACCTTCTCTCCCAGGTCCACCTAAGAAATGCCCACACCTAATCAGGCCCTAGCTTGGTGGCATTAACAGATGAGAAGGTCGGTCTCTGATTTGGTGCAGGGCAGCTCTTCACGCCCCAGGATTATTCGAGATCTGTTTAATTCTTTCACCACCATGCCAGCCTCCGGCCCCTACTACCGTGGCATCCTGGAGTCCTCTACAGAGTTAACAAAAGCGGCATGAAGTTCCATTAGCAAACCCCATTCGTATACCTATATTCCACATGGAGCTCTTAACCTATCCTGCAAAAAGAACCTCCTGCTTCTCTGGTTTATTTTCCCTGGGAATTTCTGAGCTGTTTCTGCAGCAGGAGGCAGCACACTCCCCCTTGCCTACAACGTGTGGCATTCACTTTCTCCAGTCTGCTCTGCAGAAAACCGTTGTTTTTTACCTTTTGAAAAGTGTGACGGTATTGTGCCCTTTGAACATAATTTACCTCTTTGAAAAAAAAAAAGATACATGAAAGACCAATCTAATTGCAGTAGCTTTTGAAAGCTATCCCTTATATTGGATGCAAGCTAGTGTGTATTTTTAAAGTTCTTATGTGGTTGTATAATATTGTACATCTTTGCAGATCATACTCAGCTAAACAAAAAGTGATCGCATTTTCTTTGTGTGGTAAATTATATCAATTTTTAAAAATGTTATCACCAGTGTGCTTTTTTTTAGTGCTGTGGCATACAGAAAGAAAAACACTTTCAAGCTAGTCCATAAAGGTTTATTCTTTTTTCCCGCCTGCGCAGTGGGCAGGCATGGGAGTGAGGTCAGAGCTGGGCCAGGCACCATTCTGCCTGCAGATGCGTGCAGTCCAGGGGCAGGCTGACAAGTCATCATGCCTGCGTGGTAGCAACCATGTCATAGAAGGGACAAGTTTATTTTTTGATAGGTTTTTCCTATTTATTTATTTATGAATGAATGAATGAATGGATCGATGAATGAATGATGGAGTCTTGCTCTGTCACCTAGGCTAGAGTGCCGGGCTCAAGCGATTCTCCTGCCTCAGCCTCTCGAGTAGCTGGGATTATAGGCACATGTCACCACCACACTGGCCAATTTTTCTATTTTTCGTAGAGATGGGGTCTCACTCTTGCTGAGGCTGGTCTGGAACTCCTTTTTTTTTTTTTTTTTTAATTTTTGAGACAGAGTCTTGCTTTGTTGTCCAGGCTAGAGTGAGTTACATGGCATCAGCCTAGCTCACAGCAACCTTAAACACCTGGGCTCAAGCAATCCTGCTGCCTCAGCCTCCTGAGTAGCTGGGACTACAGGCATGTGCCACCATGCCCGGCTAATTTTATCTATATATATATTGGTTGGCCAATTAGTTCTTTCTATGTATAGTAGAAACAGGGTCTCACTCTTGCTCAGGCTGGTTTCGAACTCCTGACCTCGAGCAATCCACCCGCCTCGGCCTCCCAGAGTGCTAGGATTACAAGCGTGAGCCACTGCACCTGGCCAGGTCTGGAACTTCTGAGCTCAAATGATCTTCCCGCCTCAGTCTCCCAGAGTGCTAGGATTACAGGCATGAGCCACCATGCCCAGCCAGGTTTTTTTTTTAATGTGAAAATAATTTCATTATTACTTGATGTTAGACAATTAGTTTAAGTTCCTTGTGCTTCCTCTTAGAATAAAATGAGGGTTTAGGCCAGGTGCAGTGGCTTACGCCTATAACCCTAGCACTCTGAGAGGCTGAGGCGGGAGGATCGCTTGAGCTCAGGAGGTCGAGACCAGCCTGAGCAAGAGAGAAATACCTTCTCTATTAAACACAGAAAAATTAGCCAGGCATGGTAGTGCATGCCTGTAGTCCCAGCTACTTGGGAGGCTGAGGCAGGAGGATCACTTGAGCCTAGGAGTCGAAGGTTGCTGTAAGCTAAGGTATTACATATCATACAATTCAAGATTACATGGAGATAATATGTCTCCCTCACTGCTTTTCAGACAAATAGATATGTGTCAAAATACTTGTAGCTCTTGGGTAAAAAAGCTTGGAGAGGACTATTATTAGTTATTGTTAACCAGAATCCAAAATATGCTGTGCTTGCAAGCATCTTTAAAATCTTTATTTTATTTAAAGTCTAAATAATTTCCATCTAGGATCCATACTTAGGCTCATGTTCTTCCCTAAAAATTGTAGGGAAGGCTGACTTCACCAGGGATTTTCAGTAATAACCACTCTTGGTGAAATCAGCACTTACATTTTATATGACCATGTTAAGTGCTTAAAGCATCAGCATTTCCATGTCTTTTAGTATAGAAAGTTGTGCTGCTCTGTTCCCTTCCAAATAAGTTTTTTCCTTGGCTGATTCAGATTTGGGGTCATATCCTCACTGCTACGTTGTGCTCAGCACTCTGGGTGGGGAGGAGGGGGTGTTGATGCTTTGCAGATGTGTATGCTAGAACCCAAGCCAAGAGGCAGAGACAAGGGACCTTTAGGCAGCCTGGCTGCGCTCAGCCTTGGGATGACCTTTGTTTAGAGAGACTCTCCTAATGAACTCTCAGATGGGTTTGAGTTGTTGACGTCAGATTTGGCTCTCCTTTGGCATTCAGTGTGTGTTTCAGAAATCCCTGGATGGATGGAAACAGTTCTGATGCTAAGGTAGGCAATAGAGGAGATGTCAGTTGCTTGGCTTGTTGTCAAATACATTTGTGTTCCCTGTAATGATTTATTTTTGTTCCCTCTCCCCATCCCCACCCCTTTTGTAAACAGAAAAGGGTCCACTAACCATTTCCGCGCAGGACAATGTAAAAGTGGTGTATTACCGAGCGCTCTACCCCTTTGAGTCCAGAAGTCATGATGAAATCACTATCCAGCCGGGAGACATAGTCATGGTAAGAAAGACTCCAGTGAGAGTGTCCTTTCTGTGGATGATTGGCATCTGTCCTCTTTTTTGCTCTTATTTGACAATTGTGAAATTATCAGTGAGTGCGAAACCTAATAATCCAGCATCTAGGTTTCTGAAGTATAAGCTTAATCTTCTTCATTTTCTATCAGAATATTTAAAAAATGTATCCTCACCTCAATTTAAAACAGAATCAGTAAAGAAAGTGTGTTCTTTACTATATATTTTTAAATCTATAAATGTCTTATAATTTTGAAGTTTAGATTGCTACTTATATACTATGAGTATATAATATATATTATATATTACGAGTCTTTAAGAAATAGTTTTAACTATAAAATATTCTACCATCATTCTCATAATTGCCAATAACTTTTTATCTTTGAGTCAAAGCATCTTTTTTTCCTTTAATTGTGTGAACTTTGAATTATGCAAAAAGTAATGAATTAAATACAGGTAATCTGCTTTCCTACTCTGTAAATTAAAAGCTTAAAAAGTTCAAGATTTTGCTTTGTCATAGTTTATTGCCTTTAACTATAATAATAACCTTAGGATTGTGACTAAAGCTATAGGAACCAGTTTAAAAAAGAATATAAAGCAATGTGGTTGACCTAAATTATTTTCTAAGAGAAAACAATAGTTACTTAATCTAGTTATTCATTTAAGAATAAGAATCTTAGAAGTGGGAAATTTTGTGTTACTCTTTGTGTTTGTTTTTTTTTTAAAGATGGGAATGGTTTATAATTTTTAAAGTACTATGGAAGTTAAGAATTGAGATAAACCTCTTCTCACGCAAGGACTATATGTCTTTGAAGTATAAAGTGTTGGATGGGTCATTATACTATTATTCAAGCATTCATCTTGCATGTAGACATCATATCTCTTTTAGTGGAATATATGGGCCAAAATACATAGAAAGAACTATGTGTTTGGCACTCAGAGAAATCAGTCTCTCTCCCCCCTTTTTTTTTTCTGAGAGCTGCTTTCTCTGTAATTACCATGGGCTGGAAGAGTCAAGGCCAAACGTCCCAAATCTTTTAACAGTCAAAATCACCTTAACAGTAACAAAGACATCTTCAGGTACACTCCATGCCTTCATTCAGCACACAGTTACTGAGTGCCTAGAGCGTGCTGGGTGCCAGCCTCACTCGCTTGTTACAGAAAGAACTGTTGGTTTCTCTTAAGTTTGGACACGCCGCTCTGTACACACGAACACTGACTTGAGCCGGCCATGGTGTTAGTCCTCTTTCTTCTGACTTCACCATCTCCCGTTTCCTGCACCCTGGTTTCTAATGGCCTGAAGCTTCTTTACTCACTCTGCCTTGTATTTGAAATAGCATGTCTTTTAAAGCAGCTTAATTGTAAAATATATAAATAAAATTTACATATTTTAAATTTATTTAAAATTTATAAAATTTCTGAAAATACAAGGTGACATCAGTGAGGACCTCATTATAAAATTTTTTTGACACTGTAAAAAAAAGCCTAGTGGTTTTTGAAACTGGATTTTGTAACACAAGGTGCAGAAAAGTAATGCTCTCTTTTTAAAATGAAGAAGTATTATGAAATATTATGATAAGGGAGTGTTTCAAATGATCTGTATTTCAATGAGAAACTATTGCTCTTTTTCTGGAACATATTTGGCTCTGCCCCTGTAATCTTAGTCCTATTTCAATGATACTGAATCCTTTTCCTCGAATTGGCTAGTGAACCAGCAGCTTGTTTAGATGAGTAGAATTTAGATATGCTGTAAGAATAAAGCATTTCATTAAATATATATTTTGCCTTGCTTTCAAACCTTTGCTTTCCTGGTGGAGGTTAAAGGGGAATGGGTAAGTCCTAATTGTCAGGAAGTCTGCATCTTATTAAATGTTTTTTCTTTTAAATCACCTTAATTCCATGTGATTAGACATATCTTTGGGTGTTGTCGTGGCCGTAAAAATATGTTTTGAGTCTATGTAGTAGGCTGCTCTTTTAAAAAGAATAAAAGAAAATTGTACATCTTCTAAGTTTGTGTACTGAGTTTCTATTTGCTATTCTCCATTTAGGACTAAGTCTGACTAGGCTTTAAAAAAAAAAAAATATATATATATATATATACACACACACACACACACATACATACACATACATATATAATTTTTTTTAAAGGATTAACTCAAAGGCTCTGTATTTGGCAAGTGATTAGGTCAAGTCTCCATCTCAGGCTGTGGATAAGAAAAGTTCTAAGTAGATTAAATTTGAAAGATAAAATTCTGAAAATATTTTTTTAAAGAATATTGGAATAATTTTCTGGTGAAAAAAGGCCTTTCTAAGCTATTAAAACCAGAAGCCATAAAAGGCAGAAAAATGGATAGATCTAACAATATGCAAAAATTAAAATTTCTATTTTCCAAACTACATAAAAACTAAGAGTTACTAGCCATATTACATAAAGATTCCAAATAGTTACTTTGAAAGAGACCCACAGCCTCAGACATGTCGAGATAGAGTAGGAAGGAGCATTCACAGATGAAAAAAAGTAAAAAGTAAGTGATTTTAAAAATAAAAGAAAGGATGCTTAACTTCACAGATGATCAGGAAAATGCAAGTTAAAAAAATAAGTTAGCATTGTTCCTCTATAAAATGAGTAAGTTTAAAGTTTGATAATGTTCAGCTTTGTCAAAAGTATAGGGAAGTAGATTAGATACGGTATACATCATATCGTCAGCACCCTTGTATAAATTGGTTAAGGCAGTTTGGCGATGCCCATTCACATTTAAAATCCTCATTCCCCGTGACCCAGGAATTCTGTTGTTTTTCCTCCTCCAGGTCCATTTTGGGCATGGGTATGTGCACAAGGAACATATATGTATGTGCACATGGATGTTCATTGCAGTATTATTGGTGAAAGCATAAAGAAGAAAACCCAATGTCCATTAGTAAAGGGATGGTTTAAATAAATTATAGTACAGTTTAAAAAATTATATAGATTTGCATGTACAAATAAGATCTCCAATTAAAAAGCCGAAGTAATATGTACAGTATGATTGCATTTTGGCCAGAAATCAAACTGTGTGTATGTATATGTGAGTATTTATATATGTGTAAAGTCTTGAAATATATCCATTGAACTGTACATAGTGGCTACCATGGGGCAGTAAGGAGGAGGCTTTCGTGTTGAATTTTATGTACTTATATATTATTTTCATATTTATAAATGTATCACATCTGTAATTTTTAATAAAACACTAAAAATAAATCCAACTTCAAGGACAAGTATAACAGAGAATGTCCACCCAGGTCTGAAATGGTGTTTAGTTTCTCCCAGACATCCCAAACATGTAATGAAATGTGGACTGTACTACTAGGCATAGTTTGTTGGCCTGTTGAAGGGATAGCAGTGTCTTTGTTTTTGCACTGCAGAATGCATTGTGACACTCCAGGTGCCATTCAACTGTATTATCTTTGTGAGGATAGCAAACAGTGCAAAAAGATTAAAATTGACATGTAATGGCAACAGGTTTTTTTTTTTTTGAATTTCATGGAGTTGCAGTGAGGAAGCATGAGCATGAAAAATACATAGTCGAACATTACTGTCAGTCTCTCTTGAATAACCAGGGGTTCACTTTTACTTTTGTGGGCACAGTAATCATTAGGTTCTCAGATTTCTTTCAAACTTCTTTGAAAAAGAGCTAACCATATGTTAAACTTTTAGAAATCCAACATTGTTCCTTTTTTTAATATGGACAGTCTTTGGGGGGATCCTTAAAAATATTTGGCTTTTAGAAAAACTTGATTATTAGCCCAGTTTTCTCCAAAAATCTATTGTTTTCATGTTAACAAGAATTTAATGTGATATCTTGTATATAGTCCTATTCTAAATGTTATTGATAGCGCAAAGAAATACAAGACGATATGTATCATTATATGTTAAAATCTTTTTAGAAAAATCAAGAGAAATACGTTAAAAAGCCAGTGCATGATGAAGGTCTCAATGGATATCCACTAACTCTGCTAGGAATTTAAAAGAGGAAAGGAATCAGTGTGAACTCATGTATGTGCTCAGGGAAGACTACTTTAAAAAATTTTTTTTCTTTTCTTTTTTTAAAAATTTAACGAAATAGAGACAAAGTCTTATTGTCTAGGCTGGTCTCAAACTCCTGGGCTCAAGAGATCCTCCCACCTCCCAAAGTGGTTAGATTACAAGTATGAGCCACCTTGCCAAGCAAAGACTTCTAAATGGAAGCTTTTTTTTTTTGAGTTTGACTTTGATGGCTAAGACTTGGATGCTGTGAAAATAAATGGCCTCTCTCCTTATCTGGAGGTCCTAACACTTAGAGGGTGAATAAATCAAATTCGACACCCATAACATATTGGAAGAGCAGAAGAAATGAGAAGACCTTTACTCACTGCTGTTTTTTTTGTTGAGGTTTATCTTAAGAACACAGGCTGACCATCTAAATGCTTGTCCTTGGGCTAGTGCAGGACTGAGTGCATCTGAATTGCTTAGGGAGCGTCAAAAAGATAACCATGCCGAGGCTCAGCCCCAGAGATTCTGGGAACTTTTAATCCATATACAGTGTTCAAAAGTCTCTCCAGGTACTTTTTGTTAAGGAGTCAGATTCAGGAACCACTCATCTAACCTAATCTCCTTTTCCTGTTGGGGCTAATCCTAAATCATTTCTAGAAAATAATCCCTTACTTTTTTATTTTTTTGTATTTATTTATTTGTTTATTTATTTTAGAGACAGGATCTTGTTCTGTCTCCCAGAACAGAGTGCAGTGGCATCATCATAGCTCAGGACATCAACTAGTCAATTCATCTGGAAATCGTTTGTCTTCTTAGTGTTACTCTTATAACAGTTTGAACTTACCTTTTTCCCTTTCTTCTCTTGATGGACAGTTTTTTTAATTTTTTAATTTTTTAAATGTAGTCAGCAATACTTTTTTCATCTACCTTCCTTAGATTTCCATAAATTTAACATCTGAACTCAGCTCTTTTAGTAACGATTGGCCATAACGTGACTATGAATATATGAATACAGGGGTGGGTCAAGTCTGGCCCACTCACTGCTTGATTTATAATCCAGTTTTATTGGAACACAGCCAGGCTTTTGTGCTGCAATGGCAGACTTGAGCAGTTGCAATAGAGGACAGATTTGCCGACCTCTAAGTTAGAGCTTTAGAAAAGAGTTTTAACATCCTCATCTAGGAGTTTGGGGGAAAACCTTGTATTTCAAAACCAGCACATCCATGAAACATATGCTGCTACCCTACCCGTGCTCCACAGCACGTCCCATGCAGCCATGACCAGCTGGTCTGTGTGCACAGTTTAAAGCTGTTAGCTTTCCCAATTTGTCATAGTCTGTGAGGGAAGATGGAATCTGTTTCCCTCCTTTGTGACAAGTCAGAGGTTTTAGGAATATTAATACTATCCAATGCCAAAGAAGCAACCAGCTTTTATGTAATTAAAAGAAAAAAAAAAAAAGAACAAAATTATAAAAAAAATACTACCTAATGAAGACTGCAGCCATTGAGAATGTAAACATTGAGAAAAGAGGTATCATATCATCAGGCTTTAGCCAAATGAACTTGAACCTAAATAGCTGCTCTGCACATTTTACTGTTGCATTAGTAACCTGTAACACACAGTGTATAATTACTAATGTTTTGTATGACACGCTCTGTAACATAGTCCCAGAAAGGGAAGCAATATTGGTGTTTATACTTCACTTTAATGATGTTCCATTAGAATTACCCAAAATCGTTTGGGATGTTGCAGTGGACTTGGTTAAATGAAATTGTATTAAAACCAAGCTGGTACTAATAAAATCCCCCCCTTGATGGCCACTAGTGGGGTGAATGTAGTTTACGAAAGAGTCCACATTATAGCCAGCCATGTTACAAAGAAGTTTGTGTGCCTAACTTCTTGGTCTACTATACTCTTACATTTTCTAAGATTGGATTGGCATTCTGGCTAAAGGTTCCCGAATCCAAGAATAAGTGTTTCTCATTTTCCTATGTTGACCTTTATGCTTTTTCTAAATGGTTAATTTAATTTAGATGTTAAGAGTGACTTTCTATTATATCCTCTGAACCTTAAAATTAAAATGTAATAATTCATTTAAAATTAATGGATCCCTGTCAGAATAAATTAAAGTAAGACTCTTGTTTGGGCTGTTGTTGAGACCAGTAAATTTCCTTAAAAGTGAAATACTGATTTCGTTGTTGTCCTTAGGGATGGGGAAGCTCTTGTTTGCAGAGAGAGATAAGAGGCTGAGGCGGCCCCTCCCCCACGGGCAGTGATGCAGCACTTTCTGTCCTATCTGGGGACAGCCTGGGTGTGACCGGTTAACTAGGGTGGAGCCCAGCCCTGCCCATAGGGTGGGACATTTCCTTAGAATTTCAGATCACATTCCACATGTCCCTGTGCCTCAGGAGGTTGACAGTGGATCATAGGACATAACTGAGTAAAGCAGCTGACATCTGAAGCAGTCCAAACTGGGCAGACCCGTAGGAGTTCCACACAGGCAGTGGTCAGGGATTGACTTGAACTCCTGAAAGGTTGCTACGGCAGGAAGGTAAACGCAGAGGGACCAGGGTTACAGGCAGGCTCCTGGAGCAGGGAACCCCGTACAGAGAAGCTAACAGAGACTGTTACCTAGAAGGAGGGTAAAGTAGAGATCGTGCTTTTAGAACAAGGTAAAAGCCCAAATAAAAGAATAACAGCACAAAGTCGAAGCCGGACAATGGGAGAGATGGCTTAAACAAATCTATCATTAAACACTTCTGTGCCAGGCAGTGGTCTAAATATTTATCTGTCCTCACAATGAGCATCACTGTAAGACAGTTAACTGCTATTATCCCCATTTTACAGATGAAGAAACTGAGGCACCAAGATATTAAATTTGCCCAAAGTCAGCCAGTTAATAAATGGTAGAACTAGAATTTAAATTGAGGCAGTGTAATTGTAGAGGTCTATTTTTTTTTTTTTTTTTTTTGAGACAGAATCTCGCTTTGTTGCCCAGGCTAGAGTGAATGCCGTGGCGTCAGCCTAGCTCACAGCAACCTCAAACTCCTGGGCTCAAGTGATCCTCCTGCCACAGCCTCCTGAGTAGCTGGGACTACAGGCATGTGCCACCATGCCCAGCTAATTTTTTCTATATAAGTTGGCCAATTAATTTCTTTCTATTTATAGTAGAGACGGGGTCTCGCTCTTGCTCAGGCTGGTTTCGAACTCCTGACCTTGAGCAATCCGCCCTCCTCAGCCTCCCAGAGTGCTAGGATTACAAGCATGAGCCACTGTGCCCGGCTGAGGTCTATTTTTGATCATTACACTTTGAACTCCTGACTTTAAGTTATTGAGTATCTGGCTCAAGCTCCTAATCACCCTGCCTGATATCACCTTTGGTCCTAGAATGGGGGGGCTGGGCTTGGCCGTTGAACCTGCTGAGAAGTGGAGGAGGCCCTGGCACAGTCTGGCTTGGATAGAAACAGCTACGTCTCCAGTGCAGAGCAGCTGCAGAGCTACAGTGTGCCTTGATATCCCCGTTAAACAAACAATGAATGAAAGGCATCTGGCCATTTGAGTTTAGCATAAAAGAAGATCCAAGTAGAAGAAATGTTGTCCTAAATCCTCATCTACAGAAACAGTTGGGGCTACCCAGAAAAAAAGGACAGTAAGAGCAAAACAGTGCGGGGGAGTTGGCTGAAAAGCGACTAATGTGTTCACATGAGTGTTAAGCGTGAGCACTGAGGAGGGAAGTGTGAAGCAAAAACCGAACCTTTGGAAGTAGTATTGTGCTTTATCTGAGGAAGCTCCGTTCTGGTTGTTTGGAGAATTCTCAGCTTTCAAAATTGCTTTTATCCATGAAAATAAAGAATTCCCCAAAGTGGAATCATGCAGGCATCCCTTGCTTGCTGAGTATTTTGTAAATATTAATAACATGCAGAATTAAGAAGTAAGGCTTGCATTCTACTTTCTCCACCCCTATCTCAAGCGTATTTTTATTCAAATAAGCTAATAAGTTTTACACCCTATTACTTACTCTGCACTAAATACAGATAGATATTTGGTTTGTTTAATAGTTTTTTGCTTTATTTTTTCCTGAGTGCTTGAAAGGATTAGACAACTGGTATTTTTGCTAGATTTTCTAAAATCATTGTCACTTAAAACCCTACCCCCTCATTTCTGTGATTTCTAAACAGCAACATTAATGTCCAATGAAGTGTTCAATGTTTTACCTCCTCAGGCAGTATATGAAAGAGTAAAACTTAGATAAGATCCCTGATAGACCCTTCTTTGACTTACAGTAATAAAAATAATTTTTTCTAATAATGAATGTGATGACCCTCCATGTCATTCTCCTATTGCCCATAAAATAGTAGGGGTTACTTGTAAAAATAAGTAGAATCATTTTGAATGATCCTTTCGAGTCAAAATTAAAATACAAACATTAAAAGCACTTGGTGTAATAAATAGCCCTGAAATTTCTAAGCGGCAAAATTCTATATTCTCACGTATACTTTTGTGAATATTAAAGTTCAATTCATACAAAAGAAAACTATAGGACCTTAATAAAATTGATTATTGCTGTAAATAATCACTTCCTTAATTCTCTCATTATGTATCTCTGGAGCTCTTTGGCCAAACACAGCAGTCAGCTTTGCTTCCCCTGGAAATGATTACTAAGGCTGTATTTTTTATCTTCCTTGTCCCTGTGCTGAATAACTACTTACTTTAGTTATTGGAGGTTTTTAGAGTACTGAATTTATATTGATTGCACCCTTTGCTTTCAACTTTAAATAATAAACCTAAGTCAAATTGTTTTTAATAATTAGATTACTTCCTGAGTGATGAAGACCGGCAGGTCACTTTCCAATTCAAAATAGCTCTAAAAATTTAAACCATGTGCTCAAGGACTTCAGGCACTTTATCTTAACTGCCATTATTAGAAGGGAGGAGGGGAGGAGCACACACACAAAAAAAATACAGAGAGTCAGAACTTGAATTAGAGCGCTTGCCATTTTTCCAGACTAATGTTTAGAGACCATTTTTCCAGACAAAATGAGGACATTTCTGTGCTGTGTGTCAGTCTGAAGGGGGCAGAGGCTTAGGGCTTTGTCTGGTAGGGTGTTGGGTGTATTCAGGGTTGATTGAATTCCACTTAAAGTTACGACTTTCCCCGCAGGTGGATGAAAGCCAAACTGGAGAACCCGGATGGCTTGGAGGAGAATTAAAAGGAAAGACAGGCTGGTTCCCTGCAAACTATGCAGAGAAAATCTCAGAAAACGAGGTTCCTGCTCCAGTCAAACCAGTGACTGATCTGACATCTGCTCCTGCCCCCAAACTGGCTTTGCGTGAGACCCCTGCTCCTTTGGCTGTGACCTCGTCAGAGCCCTCCACGACCCCCAACAACTGGGCTGACTTCAGCTCCACGTATGTGTAGCCATGTTTTTTCTGACAATTTTTCAAATCCCAATTTAGTAATCTTTTGTTCTTTCCTCTAAATGTTTTTATAGTCTTGGGTTGTCCCTCTGTACAAGGGAGCTGGCTTATTTTCATTCTCTCTTTCTCTGGCTGACAAATTGGGGATTATAGTCTCTGGACTGGGTTTAGTGATGTCATGGCCCAACAATGGTTTACCCTCGTACAAAATAAAGCTTGTTATCTTGTTTTGTTCAGTAGTTTGTTCGTACCTTTCATTCATGTAGAAGAAATGGAGAAATATTGTTTCCTAATAATCTTTTTTGACATTCATATCAGTCAGCAAATATTCAGAGTCATTTCCTGCATGCAAATAGCACCTTTTTTGCTGGGCAGAAGCAGAAATTGAATTTAGTCATGTGGTTTTGAATAAGATAGAAAGCTGTTTCCTTTAACGCTTTCGGCTTTCATTAGTCTTGTGCAAATGTGCAGGGGCATGAAGAGGTGTATGTCCCTGGCTGCATTAGGGCCGTGCTCTGGTTCATCAGGAAACGGTGTTGTGAAAACTGTGTGCGAGCAGAGGTTTGTAATGACAGATGAAAGTGCCGTCCAGACCTTCAGTGACAGGGCCATGACCTGGATGTGCAGGTGTCCAAAGTTATTTTATACTAGGGTACGAGTAAGAGTGATTTGAATGAGAGGTGTTTGAAATTTTTTTTCAAGTCTAATCATCTTTCAGAAGAAACAAATCGAAGGCAAGGAGTCAAGGCGTATTGCTGGAGAAAGATCAGATGAAATAGAGGGAAGAAAGGAGAATAATGATCCAGGCAGGAGGAAGTGGAGGGAAGGATGTAAAGAATAGCAAGTTTTTCATACTTACATTTTCATATAAAAGGTTGAAGGAGCTAAAGAAAGGTCCTCCCTAGCTAATCTCTGCTAAGAAAAAAAAAAGCCTTCCATTAGCATGACTTCCAAGTTGAAGCTCTTCCTTCCTCTTCTGATTTTGTTTTATTTTTTTAAATTTTTTTAGAGACATGCCAGAGATCGGGGTGAGGGTGTCTCACTGTGTTGCCCAAGAGGTCTGAACTCTCGGGCTCAAGTGTTCCGGCTGCCTCAGCCTCCCTAGTAGCTGGGATTACAGGTGCCACCGCCACACCCAGCTTCCCTTCCTCTTTTGATCTTGATTAAAAAGTTCTAACTTTTTAAACTAAAGCTTAGGCTAAAATAGAAGGCTAATACCATGGTTGCTTTTCAGGATTTATTTTTGCCGTGGATCAAGTCAGTATGACTCTCTTCCTCGATAAATGTGTGGTGTGCAGTTTTCCTGCTATAATTGTGGGCAAACTATTTTCCAAACCAGAAATCAGGATGTGTAGTCTAACAAAGGAATTATATTGATTTTCAAATTTGTTTCTATGTCTTATAATGATGTAAAAGTCAATTGCATTTAGATCTGCATTCACAGATGCGTTTGTCTAAAATTATAAAATCACAAAATTAGAGCTGTCCTTGAGATCTAGGGCAACTGGTTGCTGTAAGGATGCCACTTGTCATTGCGATGGTGTCTGGGCACACGACTGGGTGCGCACTGGAGGACGGATGGGACAGAGAAATGGTGTTGAGAATCCGCAGCTGCCAAGCTGGCACGTTTTCATATTTGGCATATAATTTGTTTCTTTTTTTCTCATTTAGCTATTATTATTATAAATTATGACAGTGATCATGAGCATGTTTCTCTGGTTTTTTAGAGTTCACGTGACTGTCACAACTAGCCATAAGTGGCAGAATGTTGTTCCCATTTTACCCATGTCCCTAGCATGTGGAGCTCAGACTGGAATCTAAGCCCAGGGCTCTTTCTTCTCCTCGTTCTTTAACTGTGAGAGCCACACACGTGCACTGCATGTGACGTGCACAGGCGCCTAGATTGCCATCTTGGGTTTTCTTGCGCTGTGGGTGAAAAGCTGGCGTGTTGGGAAGTGCTTGCTATTTATGGTGGTGTGCTTTTCCCTGCAGGTGGCCCACCAGCACGAATGAGAAACCGGAAACAGATAACTGGGATGCATGGGCAGCCCAGCCCTCTCTCACCGTGCCAGGTGCCGGCCAGTTAAGGCAGAGGTCGGCCTTCACCCCAGCCACAGCCACCGGCTCCTCCCCATCTCCTGTGCTCGGCCAGGTAAAGGCAGCCGGTGGGAGTGTGGAGACTCAGCTTGCTGTCTGGGGCCAACAACTTCAGCAAGTGCTTGCTGGCAGTGTCACCTGGGAGTTAGCCTTGTTGTGTGTGTCACAGTTGGCTGGCAGTGCGGGGTCCAGTTCCGGAGCCTGAAATCTGCAGTGAATAGCCAGAGTGCAGGGCGCATGGGTCACTCCATTTGGCCAAGACCATTGAGTATTTATCAGAAAAGACAGACCAATTGCAGGTTAGTGGGAAGCTCTGAAGTGCCCTGCTAAGGAAGAAAGGATAAAGGTGGTTATTCTGAATATTTCTCGTTCGCTTCATACAGTGAAGATAAAGGAATGAAATTTCTGTAAATAATCAGTCAAGCCAAACAGCAGGTGCCCATCCGGGAGGGAGTGGGAGTGCAGGACGGTTTCTGATCTGGGAACACAGATTACAGTGGAGGGCCCGGGGCAGGACGCTGGGCGGGAGGCCTGGACTCGGCTGAGTGAAGTTCACCGGGCAGGGAGGTGCTGGTGGAGGTGGAAGCAGAGAGCACGAAGGAGAGCCTGCAGGGGAGAGTGAAGATGGCAGAGTCACAGCCCGTGGGAGCTGAAGGAAAGGCACAAGGGCTGGAGCAGAGAAAATAGGTGCATCTTCAAGGAAAATGAGGAGGGCAGAAAGAGAAATGTATTTGAGTTAGAGAGAAGAGTTGGATTGTAGATGCATCGAATGGAAGGTGAATGTGAGACGTCCAGGTAGTCCCGTCTGGCGGGCTGTTGGGACGTGGCTCTGCAGGTGGAAGGGAGGGCAAGACTGGGGTTGTAGACGGAGCCATTCCCATACAGGACATCCTCATATCTACGGAAATGCGGGAGGTCGTCCTAGGAGAGACAGTATCGGGAAATAGCAAGTCCACAGATGCCTGCGTGTTCTGTGACCCGGAAGAGGAGGAGGAGCTACTTAACAGGAAACGTCACTTTCCTTTGCATCTGTCCCAGCTCAGCACTTAGCACATGTCCCAAGCTCAGTCGTGGTGGCCCTGTGATAGGGTAGGGGGACGTTGCTGTGCTTAGGCAAAGAAGAGACCATTCAGTGCGGCAGTAGGGCTGCTTTGTGACCTAGGAAGGAATAGGACGAAGCCAGACTCCAAGGGGTAAAAGGAAATGAGTAGCAAGAAGGTGGAAAAATCTGGAAGGAGAAGGAGCAGAGTGGAGGGCTCTTGGACAAGGCACCAGCCCACCGTGTTGTCAGCAGAGGCGGGGATTGAAAAATGAAGTGTCAGAGGATGCAATTGGTGTGGGGTGGACACAACTTTAAAAGCACAGAAAAGAACAGGGGTTCTTTTTCTTCTGAGTATGGAAGGGTGAAAAGAGATTGGAGAAGACAAAGCAGAGAAAGTTCAGGATGGGCTGCATGACAGCAGCATTCTCGGTGAGCCCCGAGGGCCTGCGGAGGATAGGAGGGGTTTGGAAGCCAGGAGTGGGCAGGTCAGAATTGTGACAAAGAGGAGTGAAGGGTTGTCACCTGATGCTATAACTGATCATTGCAGACTCTCAGCTTTCTCTAGCAATGCCTCACAGCTTGCTACTAGGAAGAATCTGGTCGTGCGCAACCTACTGCTATTATTATTACTATCATAGCAATACTATGCATAGATCCTATGAAACTTTCCTAACAATTTTTTGAAGAAAGTATTATCTCTGTCTTACACATGTGAAAACTGAGGCTTAGAGAGATTAAACAATTGTCAAGGTGACAAAATTAGTGAGAGACAGACCTGGCACTCACACCTGGAGTGCATGTTCTGTACAACCAGGCTGGGGTCGCCTGGGCCCATCCCTGTGAACAGGTGCACGGGGCGCTAGGGAGATTTCCTAGCGGGAGAGGTTGAGCCACCAGCAGGGCGTGGTTGGAATGGCTGACCTGGGGTCCGTTGTTGGCAGAAAGATCTATGGAAGTGGCCGAGAGGACTGGACAGTGCAGCAGGGTTGTGGGATCAGCAGCGATGAGGGTGTGAGGTTCGCTGCGAGAGGGAAAAATGGAAGTTCGCAAACGTACAGTCCTAGGGGTGTTTGGAATCCAGAGAAACCGCCTCAGTTCCGAGGCACTTGAAGGAGTGCACAGCTAAATAGAAAAAAATAGGGATGTTATATGTTTAGGAAGGTGGGAGCCCACAAAGTCCAGGATTTAGAGGTTATCAACATAGATGCTGAAACTGACCTGTTGTAAATGCTCCATTTATCAGACATAATCATAACCTAATGTCAATGTAAAAATACCAAAGACAAGTACAAATTGGTTCCGGATTAACTCTTTTTGGGTGTTATCATTGGTTTTCGTCCAACTATGTATACAATGGAAAGCTGACATTTTATTTTTTAGTAAATGCATCAAGATATTGTAATGGTTTTATGCTGTATTTTTGAAAAAGATAATAAATGCCTCACCCTGCCTTTCCAGCGTCATCTCCTGCTGCACCCCTCCCTGAGACTAGGCCTCACGCTGCCCCGGACTGTGCTCTTCTTCCTGGACCCCTTGCAGTGCTCCACCTTGAGGCCTTTGCCCCCGCTGTGCCCTCAGCCCAGAGCGCCCTCCCTCGGAAGCCCGAGCTGTCAAAATCCTCACTCTTCAAGGCCCGACT
Organism: Mirza zaza; assembly: GCA_008750895.1. Classification (NCBI taxonomy): domain Eukaryota; kingdom Metazoa; phylum Chordata; class Mammalia; order Primates; family Cheirogaleidae; genus Mirza; species Mirza zaza. Next base: position 71,262 of record VSMD01121728.1, read on the forward strand.
CAAATGCTGCCCCCTCTGTGAAATTTTCCCTGGTGCCCAGAATCCATCCCGCTTCTCTCTTTGTTCCCACAGTGAATAGTCAGAACTTCTTTTTAGTATATTTCATTCTGCCAGATGGTATACTTGGTTGTTTTTATCTCTTTCTTCCCCATTACTTGTGAGTTGCTTGTGTCCATTTTTACAGTGCTTTATAATAAAGTGCTTTACCCTAAATTATTTTGGGGAGGCAGAGATAATTTTTTTTATCTTCGTAATCTCACAGTGCCTTCCATATAAATATACAATAAATAAATGGTAATTACAATGAATTTATGTGAACCAAACCCCTGATTCTCTAAAAAGGAACTAAAGTGCAATCCAGGGTAGGGCCAATTTCCCTGTGTGCACATAAACCAAAATATCAGTTAATTATCTCATGAAATTGCATAAATTTCTGCTCCGGTGCTAACCCTCCACTAAAAATCCAAATCAGATCAGAAATGGGCAGTTGTCCTGGTCAACTTGAGAGTGAAAATAGAACCAAAATATAAAAGGGCACACAGACAGATGCAGCAGAATAAATATGACCTCCTGGCTTTTTTAAATAGAGAGTTCTAGATGGCCAGACAGTGACTTTGTGAATAGGCTGGAAGGTCTATGCCCCCACTTTTAGAAATAAACAATTATTGAGAAACTATGAAGCATCTAGCACTCCCGCCGTGCTCACACAGGGCCCTTTGTGGCTGTGGGTGTGCTCGGTAGAGAGGAGGACAGGAGGTGCTAGTGCTCACGTCTGCCTTGATTGATAACAAACCCAATGTAACGAGAGGTCCTTTATGTCATTCCACACAAGGGTGAAAAGGTGGAGGGGCTGCAAGCGCAAGCCCTGTATCCCTGGAGAGCCAAAAAAGACAACCATTTAAATTTTAACAAAAATGATGTCATCACCGTCCTGGAACAGCAAGACATGTGGTGGTTTGGAGAAGTTCAAGGTCAGAAGGGTTGGTTCCCCAAGTCTTACGTGAAACTCATTTCAGGGCCCATAAGGAAATCTACAAGGTATTTTTGTGTTTGTCTGCTTCTATTCAATGAAAACAATATTGAGCGTTGAATTATTGTTTGCACTAGTTAAGACTCAATGATAGAAGCTTCAGAGTTATTTTATCTTCTGGATCTTTTAACTGCAAAAGTTAGAGTATGTGAAATATGAAAAGGGATCCTCCTACAGATAATCAGTCATTTTTGCTTCCCTTGTAGAAACCTAGACATCTTGTTTTTCTTTCTTTCTTTCTTTCTTTTTTTTTTTTTTTTTGAGACAGAGTCTTACTCTGTTGCCCGGGCTAGAGTGCTGTGGTGTCAGCCTAGCTCACAGCAACCTCAAACTCCTGGGCTCAAGCGATCCTTCTGCCTCAGCCTCCTGAGTAGCTGGAACTACAGGCATGTACCACTATGCCTGGCTAATTTTTTCTATATATATTTTTAGTTGGCCAGTTAATTTCTTTCTATTTTTAGTAGAGACGGGGTCTTGCTCTTGCTCAGGCTGGTTTCGAACTCCTGACCTCGAGCAATCCGCCCGCTTCAGCCTCCCAGAGTGCTAGGATTACAAGCGTCAGCTACCACGCCCGGCCAACATCTTGTTTTTTCATTGCTTTATGCGAGAAAGAATTTTACTTTGAGACCTGGAACATTCTTGTGCACTGGTTGGAGATCATGACTCTTTTTATCCTTAGTACCCAGTGTTGTACCAGATTTATGTGAGTACTTAGAAGCCCAAAGGATTGGGGGCAATAATTGGAAGAATGAATTATCTTTTTCATTAGGTCTTATAACATGAAGCCATAAGAAGGTGGTGGTTTAATTATTCCAACCATATAGATACTCAAAATAAATTTAATGAGCTTTAAGAAGATAAAAATAGCAAAAATATTAGATGAGCATCTCTCAGTCAAGCTTTGAAATGGACCACAGGCTATGTGTCCAGCACAGTGAAGTGATGAAAAACAAGAATGTGAGCTGAGCTGTGTGCCTCTGTAGCACCTTTTATGTGTCTTTAACTTAGCTAAGTACAACTATTTCAGCCATGGATTGTTCAAAGTTCTAAAAGTTAAGCAGTTTTAACAAAAATTAGTGTCATCTATACTATTTTAAGTTAAAAGTTAAAATACTCTTCTTCTTCCTTCTTGCAGCATGGAATCTGGTTCTTCAGAAAGTCCTGCTAGCCTAAAGAGAGTAGCTTCCCCAGCAGCCAAGCCAGTCGTTTCGGGAGAAGGTGAGGGCCTGAGTCATATTTTGTTCTTCAGAAGAGTCGAGAACATTATGTGATACAAACAATAAAAGTTTGAGATGAGATTGGATTTCATTTTAAAATAGACTACATTAATTCAAAATCAGTAAACTGTAAGGTAAAATGAAAGTTTAGCTCTTTACAAAATTGAAGTTCTTTATGGAGACATCCAAAATGCTGTTAGATTTATTGATCATCAGAAACTGAATTTACTAATTATATTTGATCATGAGCCCTTTGACGTTTGAAAGTTTCAATTCACTGAGGATTGAGTTTTCTGAGCCTCTCTATAGCTAAATTATGGTCATACTGTAGTCTAGTCTTGTCTGAAATGTCTAAATATGTTTTTTTAAACTAACCCCACAGTCAAGATCTCCTAGTAACATGAGTGCCATCGGTACCATCCCGAATGAAACAGAAGCTCAATTTCTATGTTCCATGTAAATAACCAAACTAGATTTTTTAGGCCTAAAAGTTTCACTATGAGTATTTGTTACACAAATAGTTAATTGCTTTCTTTCCCTATCTCTGTTTTGCAGCACAATCCTAAATATTATATAGATGTCAAATAAACAAAACCTACATAATTCAGGCCCTAATGGCAAAAATCTCATGTCTTTTCTACTTTGAATACAATCAGTATCACAGCACAAATTGAAGAGTGCTACCTGAGTTAGACAGTCTCTCCATGCAGAGGTCTGAACGGTGTTTATGGATAGCAGATGTCACAATTAACCAATTGTATAGGAATTTTTTATGGGTTCTTTGAATAAATTATATGAGGACGGAATGTTTTATTTTGTCTGCTTGCCATAATGAGACTGTTGCATTCCTTAGAAACTTTGCCTAATAAAAAATGGAATTATTAAAACAGTTATTTTAATGGAGACAGTAAAGATTAAGGTATTTTGTTTTGTTTTGTGTTTTTGAGGCGGAGTCTTGTTCTGTTGCCCAGGCTAGAGTGCAGTGGTATCATCATAACCAACTACAGCCTCAAACTCCTGGACCTAAGCGATCCTCCTGCCTTAGCTTCCTCAAGAGTAGCTCGGACTATAGGCCCATACCATGACACCCAGCTAATTTTTCTGTTTTTTGTAGAGACAGGGTCTCGCTCTAGCTCAGGCTGGTCTCAAACTCCTGGGCTCAAGCTGTCCTCCCATCTCAGCCTCCCAAAGTATTAGAATTACAGGCATGAGCCACCGCACCCAGCAAAGGATTAAGTTTGAATGGTATTTCAGATTCACAGTAACAATATTCCTTTTTCAAGAGGAATTTTAAAAGTAAACATTATTTTTTAGTTTAACTATAAAAGCTCATCATCACTAAATAAATCCAGCATTTTACTGCATCTAAGCTTTGCTATTACCATGAAAACCATTACTAGCAGAGTTCTCTATACATTCTCATTACCTCAATGATTTTTTTACCCACTGTTAGGAGAACAAGGCAATATGTACAGTCAGTATAGTCAAAAGCAAATTATTTGCCCCCCATGAAAAATAAAACTGTAGTGTCTTATATCAAATCAAGGCTCACTGTAGGGCTGGAGATTGTGCCTGGCTCTCCCAGCTAGCAACCATATGATTCTAATCATGCCTTTGCTTCCTTGTCCATAAAGTGGGTATAAGAACCGCCCCTTGGCCGGGCGCGGTGGCTCAAGCCTGTAATCCTAGCTCTCTGGGAGGCCGAGGTGGGCGGATCGTTTGAGCTCAGGAGTTCGAGACCAGCCTGAGCAAGAGCGAGACCCCATCTCTACTATAAACAGAAAGAAATTAATTGGCCAACTAATATATATAGAAAAAATTAGCCGGGCATGGTGGCACATGCCTGTAGTCCCAGCTACTTGGGAGGCTGAGGCAGCAGGATTGCTTGAGCCCAGGAGTTTGAGGTTGCTGTGAGCTAGACTGACGCCATGGCACTCACTTTAGCCTGGGCAATAAAGTGAGACTCTGTCTCAAAAAAAAAAAAAAAAAAAAAAGAACCGCCCCTTGAGGTAGGAAATTATTACAAGAATTATGCAATCATATGTGTAAAGCTTTTAGAACAAAGCTCCGAGCGTTCTCATCAAACTGCAGTGTGGAGGAATATTTAGTTGTTTTTTTATTTCAGAATATTATGGGGATATACACATTTCAGTTACATAATTTGCTTTCGTACAGTTTAAGTCAAAGTTATAAGTGTACCCTTCACCCAGTTAGTGTGCGCTGTACCCATTAGGTATGAATTCACCCATCCCCTCCTCCTGGAATGTTTAGATTTGAAATACGTACAGACGCCTTGACACTTGAGGGCTCAATAAATAGGTCACAAATGAACCACACGTATACTCAAAATTGGGCAACAGAATAGTTGAATTCTGATCTTAGTTGGTATTTATTACATCCATGTTAGAACAACTTAGGTATAGAAATATTAGGAAAGATTGTTGGCATTGTGGAGGGGTATGGGAGGACATTAGCATTTGAAATTCTGGCAGAAGCTATTTACATATATTAGTGAGCCTCTTGTTAATACTGGATTGAACATAATCAGATTTAAAGTAAACTATAAACCAAATAGATTATCATTTTGGATAGAATTTTTTTTTTTTTGAGACGGATTCTTGTTACGGTGCCTTGCGCTCAAACGATCTTCCCACCTCAGCTTCCAAAGTAGGTGTCTTTTAAAATCCTGGCTTAGGTATGGCCAGTGCCCTCTGTTAAGTGTCCCATGAGAAGGGGAAACCGAGGAGAAACCTCCACATGGCCACCATCACATCTCTGGGTTTCATTGTATCCCTGAAGCCGTCTTGCAGCCGCCTTTGTGCTGGGCAGGGCAGGGCAATCCTCAGTCTCTCCCGTCTCCTTTATATTTTATGCTGCAGTGTCAAGTTCAGCCAGAGTTCATGTTTCTGAAGTTTCTCAAGCATTTTGAATGTTAGTTCAAAATTTGGATCCATTTTCAAGAAAGTGACTTTTACATTGAGGCATCGCTGGGAAACATTGACTGCCAAGGATCCTATCTTAAATGGCCACATATGAACTAAAGAACAGTAACAGGGAGCAAAAGTGAAAAAGGAAGGGTCAGAATATTGAGAAATCAGAAAAAAAACAGGCCTATCAATGAAAAAAAGAATGCCCTTATTAAAGCTGCCAAACTTTGATTTCCTTGTGTGGGAAATCCTTTTGCCAGCTTTCACTGTGGAGGTGTGTTACCGGCGCTTTGGGGCCAGAGACAGAGAGTCTTCTGTTTTCCCTGGAATGTTTGGGTGACCCGTGTCTGCGGGTTTGGCTGTCTCCACCGGCAGTTGCTGCTGGCCTCGGCACGGTCAGGTCAACCTTGTAAGCCGACGAGGCTCTGTGTTGAGCTTCAGTGGCTGCCCACACCAGCGCAGGGGTTAGCAGCTTTTGTATTTTTGTTTATTTTTGTTTTCATTAGTACCCCCTGCAGAGGCTCTTATAATTAGCCACTGGAGTTCTGCATCCTACGTTTCTGCCTTAATCAACATTAGGCTCTGCGTTAAAGCGGGATCCTCTGAAGTTTTAGTGAGAAACAAACATTATCCATCATAAAAACGAACTTTTCGGGTAAATGATTTTTTTATTGCTTTAAATATATATATATACACACACATATACACACACACACACATATATATATATACATGCCTAAGATAAAATGGAGAAAAAGTAGAAATAAGAAACATGTCCATCTTTCTTTCTTTCTTTTTTTTTTTTGAGACAGAGTCTCACTTTGTTGCCCAGGCTAGAGTGAGTGCCGTGGCGTTAGCCTAGCTCACAGCAACCTCAAACTCCTGGGCTCAAGCGATCCTCCTGCCTCAGCCTCCCAAGTAGCTGGGACTAGAGGCATGTGCCACCATGCTCGGCTGATTTTTTCTATATATATTAGTTGGCCAATTAATGTCTTTCTATTTTTAGTAGAGACGGGGTCTCGCTCTTGCTCAGGCTGGTTTCGAACTCCTGACCTGGAGCAATCCGCCCGCCTCAGCCTCCCATAGTGCTAGGATTACAGGCATGAGCCACCACGCCCGGCCATGTCCATCTTTCTGTAAAGGTTTTATGCTGCACCTAGCATAATGTCCAGGATTTTGTGTCTAGTGATCTTTCTGAGAGTGTCACTTGGTGCTAAGCCTTAGTGAAATCAACTAAGAGTGATGCAAAGTTCTACTTACAATTAAAAAGAACGTTTTCCACTGGAATGCACACCCTTCAGATTCAAGACACTAATGAACATGAGTTCTTATCCTTTAAGACTAAACTATATGAATAATAAAATATAATAAACTGTGAGTTTGACTTTTTAACTCGTTGAGACAGTCCTGATTGTTTTCTGGGATTAGGCAGACACATTCCTTTTATCATCAGTCCACTAGACCTATTTATACACTTAAATAAGTAGATGCCCATTTTTAAGTAATATGTTTATTTTCTTTTGTGTTCTAACAACTTCCTACCATGTATGTATATGGCCCAGTAGGGCATAAGTTTTCACTAAGGCACTTGAATAATGAAAAAGAGTGTGTCTAATTTATATAAAGGATATACTCTAAAAATTTCCTAAAATTATGACTATACACTCTTAAAACTGAAATAAATATATTTGCTGGGCATACCAAGAACCTAATGGTGAATGCATCTGACCCAGTGCTCAGTACAAAGTAGTAGGTACTGGGTAACTGTTAGTTAAAACGAAATGTAAAAACCATTTTCATTTAAAAAGAAATCATGACACTAAATCACAGATCGCTCTTGGTGCTCAGTGTCAGTAGACATGCACTTGGTTTTTTGTCCCTTTGGCTGGGTCTTCACAGGAATTGTCTCCCTGTCTGCAGCTATTGAATTTTTATGTGCAATTGGGGGGATTTGCAGCCCACAGTGCCCTGCAGCTCTGTATTTTATCTGTGACTAGCTTTTCTCTTGAATGGATCTTACCCTAATTTCTTTATTCATAAACTTGCTTTTGCAAAGCTGTCTGGGATTTCTTTAAACAATCAAGCTCTCTCCGTATCTCAATATTTCTCCCCACCAGAATTTATTGCCATGTACACTTACGAGAGTTCTGAGCAAGGAGATTTAACCTTTCAGCAAGGGGATGTGATTTTGGTTACCAAGAAAGATGGTGACTGGTGGACAGGAACAGTGGGCGACAAGTCCGGAGTCTTCCCTTCTAACTATGTGAGGCTTAAAGATTCAGAGGTAAACCCACATTAACTGTTTCCTCTCCCTTTCTGTGCGGTGATTCTCTTTGTTGGGCGTCACGATGTTTGACCGTGGAACTTTGTTGGGTTTTGCTAAGTCCTGGAACGTAACAGTAAATGCAGTGTGACCTGTAATTGTTTGACCTTGTCCTTGGGTGCTACAGGGTAAGCACTGGCTTCCCATAAGCACAACTCACCGGGGCTCGGTGGAGGCTGCGTGTGATGGGCTGGTCTGCGTCAGCTGGGATAAAAATGTTCAGTATTAATCTCTACTCCTGCATGCAACGGACTTACCATTTGGAATGAACTTTCTTAATTATGTCTTCATGGTCATTGATTTTCAAATGCCCTAAGAAAGATACACAGCAATATTTTGCCCATGTAAACAGAAGTATTCTGGTGATGCTTGCTCCAGAATATTGGATGTTAAAAAGGTTTTAAAATTTATATTTTTGTCTACACAATATAAGGACACAAGATGTGAGACATTGGTACACTTTAGACTAGGGCTAGGCCTTAGTATCTCCACTGATCAGGGACTGAATTTATTTTATATGCTGTTATCCTTATAAGTTGGAAATGGCTCCCACTCTTGTTAAACAGAGCCCTAAAAATTTGATTGCATGAACTGCAGTCTTGAAATAATGCAAGTTTAATGAAATTGTGGGTTGGACCTGCCACAGAGTCTTGTAGTAGCCAATTTCAAGATAGTGGAGAGTTTCAGGGTATACACATGGTCATCTAACAGATCCATTGCACATGAAAAAAAAATTGGCGTGCTCTCTCTCTCTTTTTTTTTAAAGCATCAACAGTCAATTCACAGTTATTTTCTTTTTCTCCTCATACCTCCTAGGTACTGAGAGAGAAAAGGCTGGCAGAGAACCCATAGAGGCTGCTTTCTTGGTGTAAGCAACTGGACAAAGCTCGCTCTCTATTTTAAATGCCAGTAGGAGGGCGTATATGGGCTGCCTCCTTAGGGCCCTGTGCTCAGAGCTGCTCCTGGGTGAGGCTGGGCCTGGTGGCTTTTGAGCAGTCCTGCCATCAGCCACGTCACCTTCCCTGCAGTTCCCCGAAATGGTTTTATTTGCTTGGGTTTTCTTTTTCTAAGGGGTGTCATCATTGTTGTTTTGTTTTTTGGTTTTCTTGCTTTGGCCTTGAGCAGCTTACTGAAATTCCCGTGGACGGGTTTGCGTAAGTCTGCCCACCCCTGGAGAATTTGACAGAAGCCTAAAGAGAGTCATTTTCCCCTGCGAGACAGCCGGCATACTGGACTCTCTGGACCTGGAGAGGGAGAATTAAACTCTTCTCCAGGCCAGCGAATCTAATCCAATAAGCATCATACAAATGATATTGCAGGGGAGTTTGGGGGAAAACACTAAAAACTAAATTTGATTTCTACTTCCATGCATGAAAACTCTTAAAGTAACTGTACCTTTTGGATGAATTAAAATACAAAAGCCATAACCTGTGTTGTATTTTAGTAAATCACAGTTTTCTATTTTTAAAAAACCATCTGGAGTCAGTAAATTAAAAAAAAAAAAAATACACAATGCCTTTTTTTAAGATGAGCAGAGTTGTAAGGTACTTTGTTAGCCACAGTCTTAAATTACTGGCCACAGAAGAGCTAATAGTGCCAAAGATTTTTAGACAAACATTTAGCTATACTTTTCAATAGTAATAGTATAGCTGAATGTTTGTGTGTATCTGAAGTAGAGCTTCAGATACCAGAATTGACCTGAACACGGGAAGAAGCTGTCCCCTCCTGCTTTTCTTCTCTGTGTGGGAAGGTCTGTGGCACATAGCCTGGGGCAGCTGTCTACAGGTGTGGGGCGGGCAGAACCTGGCCTTCGGAGTATGTCCTGGCTGTGGTTTTTCAAAGGGAGCACACTGAAGCCACTTGAACTGTTGGGTATTGCCAATTGCTTTGTTCTTTTTATGGAATATAGGGAGTATATTATAAGCCTGTACTAGGAATGTAACTGGTCACTGCAATTTTGTTTCATTGGTATTTTATTTAATAACATAGCCTATTAAGAAATAGCAAGAGAGATTGGCATTGTGTAATTTTGTTCCTTAATAAAGTGTAATCAGAGTAAAAATTAAACCCAAATTTTTCCTGGTAAATAGTTATTAAATTTCAATAACCAAAATAAATGGCCTATGATAAGTTGTGTTCCTGGTAGATAAATGGCATATTTTTATTCTTTCAGTAACTCCTGTTTAGTGTATTAAGCCTTTTGTTTTGTTTTAATTGGAATACTTAATTTACTACAAGATAGGGACTCAAGGGTGTAAATTAATTCAGAATAAAGCACTTTGTACCAACAGATTACATTCTGGCCCCAGTCCCTGACTCTGGCGGTCTCTGTTGGCTTACTCAGCTGGTTTAAAATTCCATGAGTATCCATGAGAGGAATTCAGCCCCGAAGCACTTTGGAACACTTAGTTAGTTGGAAAGAAATGTGCCCCGCTTCTGTGGACTGTGCTTCCAGCATTGACAGAGAAGTTTCAGTGCCCAAACTCTGTGCAGTCGGGTGGAAAGGCTGCACAGGACAGCAGCTACTTCGGTGAATGGGGTGGGGGGAGGGAGGTCCCAGCTGCCCCTGTACTGCTTTAGTTCTCTACAAAAGAAAGCTCCTAAAGCAAATATAGAAAAATATTAATATTTTAATGTATTAGATGTGGGTGATGGGCTCGTGGTCTGTTATATTCTCTATACTGTTTATGTGTGAAGCATTTGATAACTAACCATTTGAAAATAAAGCACGAGCACAGTGTTTAGGATGTAGACTAACAGTCGTCCTAGCGTGGAGCCTCGTGTTCGGTGTGACTGGGTCCCCCCGTGCACCTGTGCCACACATGGTCGATACCTGAGCCCTCCGGGATCCTACAGGGCCACATACTTTGCTGTTTTCTCTCTTAAAGAGTAAAAGTGACCTGTTTTAAATGACTTATTCTGTCCCATGCTTTCCTGGTACACATCCTTATGTCAGGTGATACAGTGCTGCTATGTTTCCCCAGAATGAAAAGTGGGGTCTGAGGGTTCAAGTGGATTTGTATCATCATTAATTGTTTTTTTAAGTTGCATGACCAAACCTCTTCAGCATGTAAATGAGACCTTTTGCTCTGTTTTAAGGGCTCTGGAACTGCTGGGAAAACAGGGAGTTTAGGAAAAAAACCTGGTAAGTTACAAACCCTGATGCTTATTTTTCAATGTTTTGAATGTAATTGATAGTTGCTCCCAATCTTTGTTTATTAGGGCCAGTAGGCTAAAAATAAAGGCAAAAGAATCTTTCCTAAGAGTGATCAGAGTGGATCCTGACCTTGGAACCCTTTAACAATGTATATGTGGTTCTCAAATCTGGCTGCTTCTTCACACCTGGGGAGTGGGGACATTCCAGAGTGTTCTCTTGGGCCGTGAAGGAATAACTCAGACAAGATGGTGGGAAGTTGTAACAAATGGCGCTATAGGATTGCAAGGTCAGCTGCTTCTCAGTCGTGTTCTCACTAGGCTCAGGAAGCCCTTTTTCATTTTCTGACAGTAAATTAAGTCCCAGGACACAAACAGTGGAGGAGATTAGAGGCGCAACAGATATCATCACAGTGCAGGTCCCATTCATTCAGAAGCCATCGAGTGGTTTTCCTCAGGTACACATTGAAGGTACAAAATTATAGTCAGGCCTCTGAGTTCAAAGTATTTTAGTTTATTTAAACAAAATCACACGTTCTATAAATAGTAGCGTGAAAAAAGAGAAGAAGGAAGCAGATGTGAAATAATATGGTTTGTATGGCACGTCTTCCTGGTGTAGGTCATTTGAGCTTTTCTGCTATCATATCCTTAGGAAATTATAGGTTGAAACAGTCACTGAAATGCTGACAGAGGGATTCGTGTTTCTGTGTGGTGCTCAGCTTCGAACGGGCTTGCATGGCAAGGAAAAGAGGGCTTCCAGGTTGTCTAGCATTTTAGTCAGACTCCAGATATTGGGCTACCCAGTCAAATCTCAGTTTTAACTGTGAGTCTTTTATATTTTGAACACTTGTCATTCCAGAGGGTCCAGATATGGCATATATGATGCCCAGGTGGGCTTAACTTTGCATCGTAACTAGCAAGCTGCTCAGGGCCACAAAAGACATCAAAGAATGTTGGGGCAGATCGCTGGCTGCTCTTGCCAGGTCCTTTGAGGAGCAGGAACATCTGATGCCAGATAGGACCCTAATTTGGTCTTTTCTGCAAACAGAAAACTAATCCTAGCTGTGTTCTAGGACAGTCCTCTTGGCAGCATAGATTTCCCAGCTAGAGCTCCCAGTCAGAGCCAAGGAAGGTGTATGTAAGCTGGGCTCTGGGCTTTCTTGCCTCCATATGCTCTCTGAAGCATCTGGGAGGGCCAGCCCTGCACCAGTGACAACTTGGTGCTCCTGTCCTGGTGACCAACCCCTGATTGCAGAACAGGGTAATAGGGGTTTGTTAAAGAGACAGAATCATATTCATTCCCTGGAGTTAGTAGAAACATAGGAAATACTTAGAGAACAGCAGTCAGAGAAAGGGGCCTTTTTGCCTTCTTTCTTTCTTCCTTTCTTTCCTCCTCCCTTCCCCTCCCCTCCCCTCCCCTCCCCTCCCTTTTTCCTTCCCTTTCCCTTTCCTTCTTTTCTTTCTTTTCTTTTCTTTTCTTTTCTTTTCTTTTCTTTTCTTTTCTTTT
>VSMD01121729.1:0-116576 GCA_008750895.1 Mirza zaza
TCAGGAACAAAAAAGGAGATATCACAACTGATCCCAAAGAGATACAAGATATAATTTATGAGTACTACAAAAATCTTTATTCACACAAATTGGAAAATGTGGAGGAAATGGACAAATTTCTAGAAACACACAGCCTCCCTAGGCTCAACCAGGAAGAAATAGATTCCCTGAACAGACCAATCTCAACAGCTGAAATAGAAACAGCAATTAAAAATCTCCCTAAAAAGAAAAGTCCCGGTCCAGGTGGCTTCACACCCGAATTTTACCACACTTACAAAGAAGAACTAGTACCTATCTTGCAGAAACTATTCCACAACATCGAGAAGAACGGAAACCTCCCCGACACCTTTTATGAAGCGAATATTACTCTGATACCAAAACCAAGAAAGGATGCAACAAAAAAAGAAACCTACAGACCAATATCCCTAATGAATATAGATGCAAAAATTTTCAACAAAATCTTAGCTAACCGAATCCAGACGCTTATCAAAAAAATAATCCATCATGACCAAATGGGCTTCAAAGCACCATTTAGACATGTGAGGAAAGACTCTAACATGAAAGTTCTCTAGAGGTCAAATCAAACCAAGAAAAAAATAATAACTCAAAGTAAATAAAATTATTTCAGTAAGAAGAAAAACTTACAAAGCCAGCAAAACCCTATAGCTAATATCATGAGTGAGATAAGAGATAATACTAATTATATAAAACAAAGGAATGCTTTAGGAAAAGAACAATTAGAGAACAAGTTTCCAGAGTAAATACATAATATAGAAAATTTTAAAAACAGGAATACAAAATTAAAGAAATCTGTCAGAAAGAATTTTTGAGAAGGGAATTAGAAAAGATTAGGTAGAATTAGACAATCTAACCAGAAGGGTCACTCAAATGTAGAAAAAGAGAAAATAGAAAAAAATTGATGGACTATATGACACAAACTTCTAGGTACAAAAGACTCCTTGAGTGCCCAGTGAGTGAGTGAAATACATGCTCTCAAGTTATACAGTTATAAAATTGCAGAAACTGAAGTTTAAAAAAAAAAATCCTAAGAGTCTTTAGAGAAGGAAAAAGGTCACATTGTGAAGACTGAAAATCATAATTTCATAGACCTTTACAATCTGAACTTCAAAAGCCAATGACTTCTTTGAATATCTTCAAAAAACATTATTTCAAATTAAAATTCTATCCAGTCAAAATATCAGGTAAGTTGATGCCTCCCAATTTTTCTCTTTGCTTAAGATTGCTTTTTCCATATGGGGTCTTTTTTGGCTCCATACGAAGTGTAGAATTATTTTTTCTAGATCTGCAAAAAATGACATTGGTATTGTAATAGGAATTGCATTGAATTTGTAGATCACTTTGGGTGGTATAGACGTTTTAACAATGTTGACTCTGCTGATCCACGAGCATGATATGGTTTTCCATTTGTTTATGCCCTCTGCTATTTCCTTGCTCAGTGTTTTGTATTTCTCCCTGTACAGGTCTTTCATTTCCATAGTTAAATATATTCCTAGAGATTGTATTTTCTTTGTTGCTATTGTGAAGCGTATTGAGTCATTGATTTGGTTCTCAGTTTGACTGTTATTGTGTATAAGACTGCTACTGATTTCTGTATATTGATTTTGTAACCTGAGACTTTGCTGAATTTGTTTGTCAACTCCAGTAGCCTTATGGAAGAATCTTTGGAGTTTTCTAGATATAAGATCATATCATCAGCAAAGAGTGATAGTTTGACCTGTACTACAAGGCTATAGTAACTAAAGCAGCATCGCACTGGCATAAGAACAGAGACATAGACCAATGGAAAAGAAATGAGAACCCAGATGTAAAACCATCCTCAAATAGCCACCTAATCTTTGACAAAGCAGACAAAAACATACACCAGGGAAAAGAATCCTTATTCAATAAATGATGCTGGTAAAATTGAATAGCTACATGTAGAAGACTGAAAATGGGTCCACACCTCTCACCTCTCACAAAAATAAACTCGTGGTGGATAATAGAATTAAACCTAAGGCATGAAACTATACGATTTCTAGAAGAAAATGTGGAAAAACTCTTATAGACATTGGCCTAGGTAAAGAATTTATGAAGAAGACCCCAAAGGCAATCACAGCAACAACAAAAATGAATAAATGGAACCTGATCAAATTAAAATGCTTCTGGACAGCCAAGGAAACTATCACAAGAGCAGACAACCTACAGAAAGGGAGAAAATATTCACATGGTATACATCCCATAAAGGGCTGACAACTAGAATCTATATAGAATTCAGGAAAATCAGCAAGAAAAAAAATCAAACAACCCCTTTAAAAAGTAGGCAAAGGACATGAACATAAACTTTTCAAAAGAAGACAGACTAATGGCCAAGATACATATGAAAAAATGCTCAACACCTCTAATCATCAGGGAAATGCAAATCAAAACCACAATGAGATATCACTTAACTTTGATGAGAATGGCTTTTATCAAAAAGTCCACCCAAAATAAATGTTGGCATGAATGTGAAAAGACAGGAACACTCATACACTGCTGATGGGACTGCAAACTAGTACAACTTCTGTGGAAAGTAATATGGAGATACCTCAAAGAGCTACAAGTAGAACTACCATTTGATTCAGCTATTGCATTACTAAGCATCTACCCAAAAGAAAAAAAGACATTCTATAAAGAATACATCTGAACTATAATGTTTATAGCAGCACAATTCACAATTGCAAAGATGTGGAAACAACCCAAGTACCCATACATACATGAGTGGATTAATAAAATGTGGCATATATATAGCATGGAGTTCTACTTAGCCACAAGAAACAATGGTGATCTAGCACCTTTTGTGTTATCCTGGGTAGAGCTGGAACCTATTCTACTAAATGAAGTATCTAAGAAAGGAAAAACAAACACCACATGTATTCACCATCAAATTAGTATTAACTGATCAACACTTATGTGCACATATAGTATTAACATTTATCGGGTGTCCGGCAGGTGGGATGGGGGAGGAAGTGATGGGTATATTCACACCTACTGAATGTGGTGTGCACCATCTGGGGGGTGGATATACTTGAAGCTCAGACTCTGGTGGAGCAATGGCAATACATGCAACTTAAACATTTGTACACACTAAATATGCTGAAAAAAATATCAGGTAAGCGGATGGGCTGAATAAACATGGTTTTAAACATGTGCGTTCTCTAAAGGAAAAATAATACTCCAGATAACAGGAAGTGATCAGAGGATGTGCTCCACTAATAATAGTATGGTGCTAACTAAGAAAGAAAACATAAGATGGAGGAAGTAAAAAGGGATCTAACACAGGACATGGACGAAAGGGAGCCCAAGACCACAGCAATCATGCAGCGAAGAGAGCAAGAGTTGTAATATCCATAAATTTACTTTAAAAGGAAGTATTTCAAGAAAGGCAGTGTGATGTATTTTATGATAGTTTTAATCTATACCTTAGGTATTTTTAGATTACATTTGAAGAAACCTTATAATGAAGACCTACTGCATGAATTCATTAAATGTCTATTGCAAGTAAATGTTATGTAAGATGTGATTGAGTTGCACTTACTTTCATCAATCATAACATGTCCATGTACATTGTAAGGGAGGATTCCTATAGACTTCATTAACGATGAAGCAACTAAAATGTCCCATAAATAACCTAATAATTGTGATTTGTTAAATTAGCTTAGTTTTGTTTGCAAAAGAAAGCAAACCACATTGAAGTAGGAGGATATGATATTCCAGGATAAATATCCCCCAGGACAAACAAATGAAACTAGTATGTTTGATTTTATTTAGCATCACTTTTATAATGTTCTAAGTCTTTTTAAAATATTGACTCATTTAATCTTCACAACTCTATAAAGTGTGTATTACTACTATTATTATTTTTGTTATCATTATTCTTCTTAATTTACAGAAGAGGAGACTAAGGCAGAGAGAAATATTTGTCTAAGTTCTCACAGCTGTAAATAGCAGAGATGTATTCAAACCCAAGCAAGTCTGGCTTTCACCACCACACCATGTTGTCTCTACACATTGAGTGCAAACAATTTTTCAAAATCGTTTTATAATTGTATCTTAGATTTTAGAAAATATTAATGAAAAATTTGTGTACGTACAGGTAGTATATTATGTAGTTATATATAGAGAGAGCAAACAAATATGCTACAATGAAGGAATTATAATAATTTTGCACTGTTTGTTTTAGTATTAAGCAATATTGGTATTGCATAATTAATTATGCACTAAATATTTACTTAAAGTTTATGATATGCATCTATTAGTAGCTATTGAAGGGAATCATGGTTGTAAATAGAATAAGAAATGAGGTTGAATAAGCATACCAAATTTTTATTTAATAAGAAAATAGCAGATGTTTAAAATTTATAAATTGAACAAAAATAATATAATCAGAAATATTCAAGTAAATATTAAAAAGATCTATAGAAAAGTTGAAAATCATGGGTTTTTTTTGGAACAGAACTTACATTGAAGTGGATGGGGTAGGCAATTGCTACCTTCCTTATCAGTTTTGTGGAAGTCTTAACCTTTTAAATGTATCATTACAATGTTTTAAGTGTATTATGATGGCAAAAATATTAAATATATGTGTGTGTTAGCTATATAGTTTAGTGGATTCCTTTTATATTTTTTAAATTATTTAAGAGAGTTTAGTCAAACAAGGTCGAAATTGATTTACTGAGAGAAAATCATTTTCCTTAGCAAAAATCAATAAATTACACATAAAAAAAGCTCCCAAGGGCACCTAAGTAGTCCAAACAACCATCACTAAAATACATGTGTCAGACACATGTGCCAGCAAAGTTGAAATTTCCTGTCTTTTATCCTCTTATGTATTCTCCTGTTTTTTAAAACGTCAATGTAAGCAAATATGAAACAAAAATGCTAAAATAAAAAGAAAGGAAGTTAAAAAGTTAAAATAGCAACAACAAAACTTTTACTCCCTCTCAAGTTTCTGGAGGCTTCTCTCAGGTAGGCAAAAATGTTGACTATCACATTCTCTGCTGAAAGAAATTTCTGGCTTAATTTCCATATATATAATAGGAGAGAGTTTGAATAGATGATTTGTAATATCTCATTGAGCTTTAATTCTTTCACTATAAAATCTGCCTACATTTGTCTAACATGTTCATCTTCATTATCTCATTTAAGCTTCAAAAGACACTGCATTTGCATTTATCAGAGCAAGTGCATTATGGGTTGACTTACGCGCATGATAGTTAAATGGCTCATGAAAGCTCAAACAATTACTAGTTGCAAAAGGAAAACTCTAACTCACAATTTTTTTTAGCCACATATACAATGCTCTCCACTACGTTCTTACTTGCATAGTTATGCTGATCAAAAAAAAACTCATGGCTATCAAAGTGATACGTGTGCCTTATATGTTTATTTGTTCATCCATTAATTCATTAAATATTATTGAATACCTACTATGTGCAAAGCCCCATGGACTTCTGAAATATCAAACCATCACTAGAGAGATAGTTCCAAAGCCACATCATTACACTTTAGGCTTCCTTTCTTCCTCTTTGCAGAATCAGGTAAGACTGGACAGAGTCTTTTATTAATTCTTACATCAGCTTACATGACTCACACATTTTCACTATCTTATTATTTTAATTTATTCAACTTCCACTTAATTAAGCAATTCTATAGGAGAGTTAGAGTCTCCATTCTCCAGGAATCAATAATCAAAGGTAGATTGGATTGTTATAGGAACCATTAAGATACAGATAGAGATAACTCTAACAGTGGAAAATATTTTCTGGTTTTAGTTTGGAAAAAATGATATCCAAACCTGGCAAGCATTGTATATGGTCATTTTCATTTGTATCATGTCTCTCAGAGTCCTTAAAATGTGATTATTATCATATGTGCACAAAATGAGAGGGAAGAGTCAAGAATGATTTCCAGATTTCTGGTTTGGGAGACTGAATATGATGATAGTGCTGCTCAAAGAATAAAATGGCAATAGCAGTTAGAAGTAAAAGAAAACAGAGAATTTCATTTTAGATATGTGCCCCTGAGACATGTGATAGTAGATGTCTAGAAAGCATGCAAACACACACACACACACACACACACACACACACACACACACACACACACATTAGAGTGCAGGTCTTATTCCAGAGGCTGGGTTGGAGAACCATGGACTCATGTAGGAAATGTGCATGGAGCAAGAAAAGAATACAACAGAGGACAGAATCTCAAAGAGCTCTAAATTCTATAAACACTTAAAAAATTTAGAAAAAGGAACCAGAGAGGTTTGGGATAAAGATAGAGAGAAGTCACCAGAAAAGGGGAGGAAGAACTAGGAGAGGATGCAAGAACAACTAAGAGCAAAAAGGGGTGGGTCACTATTGGCAAAGTTTATAGGTCAAGTAAGCTCAACACTAAGACTTCAATAGATTAGCAAATATGAAGATTGTTGATGATTTTCGTCAGAACAATTTTAGGGAAACAGAATTAGAAGTCATATTTTGGTGGGTGGATTGCGAGTGGAATGGTGAACAGGAAATAGATTGAAGGCAGCCAGTAGACTACTCTAATTTTCCTACAATTAACATAAGGCTACATTTGTGTAATAAAATTAAGAAAGGACAGAAATCATCTTGACCAAAAAAAAAAAAATTAAGAGATAAGAGAGTAGCTAAAAGGAGCTGTACAAATTTGAAGGTTATCTGTTGTCTAAATCTTTAGTGTATATAAAGAGAAGAGATAAGGAGATGATGAAAAAATGCAATAGAGAAAAGAGATAATTGTGAGAAAGAAATAACATTTGTTTTCTTAAAATACCATATGCTTGTACCTGTAGAGCTACTAAGAGATCATGTCTGTATCAGATCTTTGTCTATAAAAGATGTGAAACATAAATGCATTTTCCATTTATGTGTTGCTAATACCAAACATTTCCATAATCATTCACAACAAACTAAGGCTAACCCTGTGCAGTCGTCCTTTATTGTTTTACAGATTACAAAACTGAGCCCTATTTGACATTTGACCTTCCTATAGTTAGGTGGGAGGAACAAAGTGGTTTAAGAAAGGTCCTTTGAATCCAATGCTCTCACATCTTCACCATGCTCTATCTTTGATAATAGTCATGTGAGCAGTGTTAAATGAGTCATATAAATTCAATTTCCTTATCCCAGAATAAGATAGATAGATTTTTAAAAACAAAAGAATTACAATCAATCAACAAAATAATGTCTGAAAACAAGATATTCTATGTTTGCATCCTTCCTCAAGAAGCATAACAATTTTTTTTCAACTATAAGAAATGGAAGACACGTCTTAGACATGTGTTTAAAAAACTTGCAGTGTAACAGAATGCCTTGTAAGAGACTAAATGCAAAACATGTGTTATAATGAGTAAAAATTCATCCCATTTTTATAATTACTTGGAACAAATTATTAAAAGAAATAGAATAGGAAACAGAAATACAAAAATCATTTCTAAAAAACAAAACATAATACCATGTTTCATGCCAAATCAGGTATAGCTTCCTAGGTATCATTTAAAAATTTTTCACATATATATTTCTATTTCTTTTTCCCTTAAACACATTACAGCATCTGTTTTATATCAGAAACAAATACAATATGTCCACATATACAGAAGACACTAGCCGTTATTATTTTGTATTCAATTTTTTTTTAAAAGATCTAGAGCAAATTCTTTTAAATCTCTTTTTGTTATATTTAAAATTAAAGCTGCCTTCAGTTGCCTGCTGGCAAATCGGGTCTAGATATTAGTACATTATAACATCTTTTGAGCTGTGAATTAGGAGTGAAAATTGCCCTGAAATTTTGTTAGAGGTTCTTGAGATTAAAGTAAGACTTTCCTTTGCTGTGCTGCCTAGGTACAGAGATTGTGTGGTTGTTGGAGGGGTTAAAGTCGGAGCCACTAGTGCATATATATTACAGAGGATTCATAAAAACACGACAGTGGAGCCTGGGACAATCCATTACTGTGAACAAGCAGTGACCAATAGAAAAGGAAGAAGAAGATCCAAGAAGGCTGAGGTAAGCAGTCTTCTGAAGCCCTGTTAAAGTGGAAACAATAGATCAAAAGGTGTTCATGGTGACCGGTCTGAGTAGGTTTTACTTTTTCTCATAAGAGGTTTGACAGCATAAAGTGAAAACAAATTGGTTTAGTCAAAGTGTTTTTTTTTTTTTCCTCTTAAGTGATTTTTAGCAAACTTCAGACCCAGGCACAGGACTCAACGGTACATTTCTGGAAGGCAAGGTAAACTATTTTGCACTTTTTAAAACTCTTAAAGTTAAGAATTCAAAGTTCTGATTCATCAGATGCAGAGTTACAACTTCAAAACTAAAGCAAATCCCTATTCTGAAAAAAAAAAAATTTAATGTGTCTATGTTGGAATATGGCCAGAGCAGCATACCGCAATCCTAGGAAATTTGACAGCTTGTGGAAGCAGCTTTGCACTTGTCATTTTCTGCAATTTAATAACAAAATTGAAAGATCAGCATTTCATAAATAAAGTTGATTTTATCTTTTCCTAAAGAATCAGTAAAATTTGTTCTATCCTTATTATCAAGTGATTTAACTGAATGTGCATTGGTCAGTAGGTTACTGTTATTTGTATACATGTAGTGTATATGTACTATAAATATATGATTAAATGTATATTATATATATTTTTTATGTTAAAATAGTTCTTTGTACACATAACCTTTGATGATATTCAGTGGGAGGGTTTGTGTGTTTTAAATGTACCAAATATCAGTAGATATTAACTTATACTTTATTATCCATACTGGAAATATGAATGTAAAAGAATCGTCTACTTATATCCTAAATATGTTTTTGTTTTGTTTGGTTTTGTTTCTTATCGACCATAATAATGCCATGGTTGAGTACATTACTTATGTAATTGTGATACAAATCACAATGTTTTCAACTCTGCCCAATAAACTCTGTCTTTCTCTTCATACATACATACTTATATAGAGAGAGTTTATAATTCAATTTCTTACCTGAACGACTTGGTTATGTACTTATAACTATAGAAGTCTTACTCCCAAGATAAAACACGTACCTGAGAAGTTGAGCTATAGAACAAAAGATTAGTAATATACTTTTCTTCAGATCCTAGAACCTTCCTTCACAATAAACTGCTAAAATGTTCTTTGATCTCTTCATTTCTTTGGTTCCAGGGCCAGAAGGCCTGGGGAATCTCATCCAGATGTTCTGCTCATTTAGGAATGAAAGTAAAAGCATATGCCTACTCTTAGGAATAACACAGACTCTCAATTTGAGTTATTAAAAGATCACTTTTTTGTATTCTTATATTCAACTACTAGTTTCAGGTCAGCTCTTCCAATTAAATAGCTTGAAATGGAAAAACACTGAAAGCTGCTAAAATTTTCTTTCCATTCCTTGGCTTTCATTGTGATTGGGTTAAAACCAGAGGCTACAAGTTGATGAATTAGTTTCAATGTTTACAAAATGTTTTGCCTATGGTGCCTACTAAATAAATGTATATTTATTGTTGTTTTTCTATGAAATGTTGATATGTCTTCACCTTTCCACCAAAGAAGCAATATTTACTGTTCATTTTGATGCATAAAATTATCTAAAGTTCAAGATCTTCATGTCTCTAACAGTTATATCTCTTATACTGTAGGTGCTATAATGGCAGCCACAATCTCTTTCATTATCTGGGTGTTATTCATAACAGATACTGTATGGACTCGAAGTGTGAGACAGGTCTCTGAGGTACATGATCCAGAAGATTGGACTCTTCATCATGACTTCGATTGTCCCAGGGAGTGTTTCTGTCCCCCCAGTTTCCCTACTGCTCTATACTGTGAAAATCGAGGTCTCAAAGAAATTCCTGCTATTCCTTCAAGGATCTGGTATCTTTATCTTGAAAACAACCTCATAGAAACCATTCCCGAGAAGCCATTCGAGAATGCCACCCAGCTGAGATGGATAAATCTAAACAAGAATAAAATAACCAACTACGGAATTGAAAAAGGAGCCCTAAGCCAGCTAAAGAAGCTGCTTTTCTTATTTCTGGAAGATAACGAGCTAGAGGAAGTACCGTCTCCATTGCCAAGAAGCTTAGAACAATTACAATTGGCTAGAAATAAAGTGTCCAGAATTCCTCAAGGGACCTTCAGCAATCTGGAGAACCTGACCCTTCTTGATCTACAGCACAATAAACTAGTAGACAATGCCTTTCAAAGAGACACCTTTAAGGGACTCAAGAACCTCATGCAGCTAAACATGGCCAAGAATGCCCTGAGGAATATGCCTCCAAGATTACCAGCCAATACAATGCAACTGTTTTTAGACAACAATTCCATTGAAGGAATACCAGAAAATTATTTTAATGTGATTCCTAAAGTGGCCTTTCTGAGACTAAACCACAACAAATTATCTGATGCAGGTCTCCCATCAAGTGGCTTTGATGTATCGTCAATTCTAGATCTTCAACTGTCTTATAATCAACTCACAAAGGTTCCCCGAATCAGTGCTCATCTGCAGCACCTTCACCTTGATCATAACAGAATCCAGAGTAAGTAACCATTAGGCTGTGTCTTTGACTAAAATGCCCATGGTCATTAAATTTATTCTATATCTTCATTAAAAATATCAATAGTGTTGCCCACCATATACACTTAGATAGTTTTAGTATATTTTCACTTTTCAGTATTAAGTTTTGTCTAGTGACAGATAATATTAATGGACTAAGAAGTCCAAATCTTCAAGTTGAATACTGAAAAGTGGACTTCAGTAATCTACAGAGGGCCATTATCTAATTGACAAGCTAAATGTCTCTATCTTTTATTATTCGAGGAGATTCTGATAGCTCTATCTCACTGAGTAGACTTATTTAAGAAACTTTACCAAGCACAACCAACTTCATGAATAGTCATAGAGGAAATATTATTTGAAAGGTATTAGGAAGGGTCCTAAAAACTATAGGACAGCTGATACTGCTGAGAATTTTCATTTCTAACAAGTTCCCAGGTGATGCTGATACTGATGCTTTGGGAACAATATATTGAGAGCCACTAGTGCAGTTTAAGGCTTTACTTAAAATAGAACAAATGCTCCGGGAACTGGCAACTCCTTGGCACTTATTGGCAATCAGGAAGGTGGAAATAATACTCTCTCCTTCCCTGAAAATAGATCTGATAGGGGATTGAGAGGTACGGGCAAAGATTTTAGAGGCGGAGGTGCCATCAAGAGAAGCAGCGTTTATAGAGAGCATTAAAGACAAACTAAGCATGCTCACAATATGCCTGAGACCAGGCTGGACCTGGGGTAGAAGTGAGCAATATCTTGGTCCAGCGTGGTACTCACCTACGCATCTTCAACCCCAATAAAAGCCCTTCAGGAAAATAACCGTGGGGAGATTTTTTTCTTGACAACCTAAGAAAATGCAATCCTAAAGTGAGGTTCAGTTGTAACGATTTGTAAGAAAGTAACAGAGATAATTGTCAAAAAGTTGTCCTGCCTGGTTATTACTCACTAAAGTTTCCTTTAACCAAATAATCACATAAACATATCATTTATAAGAATAGAATATATTTCCACTGGGTACTGCTCAAGTTATTCAAGATTTTTTTTTTTAATAACAGTGTGCTGCAGCACAAAATCCAAGAATTAAATGGCAGGTTGCCTCCACAGCAGTTATTTTTCCATGGTGATGAAACATATTATTTAATCCTGTAGTCAAAAGCAAAAGATGCAACAGAATAACATTTAGTAATAGAGGAATCTGCTTAGCTGAACCAAATAGTACAAAAACCGGTATTAACCTAAATATGCAATTTTTTCCTGATAAGTGTTCTGTGCTTCTACAGGTACATTCTTTATCTGACAGTAAAAGCCCCACAGACAATTGTTGTAGGAAGTTAATTTCAAGTGATTCCACAGAGAGCCATTTTTGTGAATTGGGGGTTCCATCCTAAGAATTTATGAATGATGTTTAAGAGTGAGATAGTTATGTTCAAAACACAGTGAAGAAGTGTAAGACTCTACCCTTCCTTCATCTATACCTTGGGTTTGTTTCCTAAATAATATTTCATACATTTCTATTTCTCAGTTGTTCTCATAACTTAGCAAGCATCAGAATCACCTGAGGAGCTTGTAAAACATAGGTTGCTGGGTCCCACCCCCACAGCTTTGGCCTCAGTAGGAATGAGGTGGGGCCTAATCATTTAGTTCCCAAGTAGTATTGATGCTGCTGGCCCATGATTCAAGAACCACTAATTATTTCTAGAAAGATCCTTGTGTGATACTGTTAGGAATTTCTGAATAAAGAGAAACTGAAGCCCAAGGACAAAGAGTAAATACAATATCCAGGACCTGAGCATAGGGCTTTTCGTTTTAAGTGTTTTTTTTTTTTTTTCCACTCACAGTATAATAACAACACTTTTCTTCAATCTCCTGGATATAAGGATTTAGAAAAAAATTCTATCAGTAAAACAGCAACATCAACAAAGAGAAATTGAATTATTTTCTTCTTAAATTAGATACCAGATGTGGCCGTTTCTATATTCCAAGAAAACAAATGTGAAACAAAAATTTCCCTGGCTAGATTATTGGCTATCAATTATATCGGATTCTGTTCAAATGACTGTTAAAGAACTTAGTTCTTCTGGCCACATATTCTACTGCAGTTGTTAATAAATTGGCTTCCAAGAAACACACTTTTTATATGAAATGTCCTTAGAATTTATAGGACAGTGAGTCTTTCTTATGCAATATGATGGAAAGACTTATTTCTTCTGAATACATTAAAAGACTTAAAATTTGGTTTAAAAATGTTATTTATTCAAATGCATTATATCCTAGAGTTCTCTGAGACACACCATAATTAAATTATGAAAATATAATTAAATCTAGAATACTTGTTTTTTATGCAGACATGCATTGATTATGGGGCATGAGAGTGATAAGGATCAGAGGATAGCAAATGGAAAGAGACACATTCTCTTCAGTATAGTAGGAAAAGGAGGAGGCTGGGCCTTGGCTGTGCTACTTGCTGAAACACCTTGTGTACATTTCCTTACCTCTCTGAACCACTGTTCCCATAATGCCCAGGTGGGGAAGAATAACAATATTCCCTGGTAAAGCATGTGTTATGATAAAGTACTGATATTTGTGAAAAAATATGTTTACAACCACAAAACTGCTGTACAAATATGTCATCATCTTTATCAAGTAGAATTCACAAAATAACATAAGGTCAGAGCAAGGCAACCTTGTTGTAAGCATAAAACTATTCAATACAATATGCAGCTGTATGCAACAATAGGACACAGAAGAGGGGCATTGCCCAGGTTAGGTGGGTCTAATCAGGGAAGATATTTTGCCCAGAATAGATAGATTTGAAAGGGATTTAAAGGCAGTATATGGATTGATGGCTGAGATCAGCCGTTAACACACTTCTCTGAATTTTGCTACTTTAGCAAGCCTTCGCTGCTAGATGTTCCTAAGTCTCAATATAGTCATTGGTGCCAAAGGCTCTGATCCAAGGCAGGTGCACAATTTCCTCCATCCTAACCAAGTGAAAAGGCTGATGGGATATTTCCTGGCTTGAATTCTTTGTAATTCAAATTTTGGCAAATGTTTCCTTTCCAATTAAATGTACTTAAGTATGAAGATTCAAGGTTGTTTTCTGTAAGAATTACATATGTAAAGTTATGTAAATTGCACTTTTTTAAACATGGCATCATATACTATTTTGCATCTATTAAGGTAATTTTCAAGTACTTTCTCTTACATTAGACTGATTTCCTACCTATTCATCCATCTATCTACCCATGTACTTACCCATTCTTTCAGTGCCAGATCTGAACTGTTGTCTCCACCTCTAATGCCCTAAATACTACCTGTCTCACCCTATAGTAATCTGAACATGCCTATCTCACCTGCAAGCTTAGAAGACAAGTGACATCTTATATACTTGTTTCTACCACAGATGCTAACGATATATCCTTTCTAGTGCTCTACACTAAGTATAGAGAACATAGAGTGAGACAGTTATACGTTTATTGCACATTTGTTGAGGGTTACTTTTATAAAACAAATGCACAGTCTCTAATGTTCACAAAAATTGTGTATCTAACAGATTTGTGCATCAGGCCACTAAGTGCTGATGCATAGGACTACTGCAATAGTTCTTGGTCTCCCATCCTCCAGTCCCCCTTGCTTTCCAATTCATTCATTCATGCTGTCTTTGTCTACACAGGTGTTAACGTCTCTGTAATATGTCCCCCCTCTTCTGCACTGCCTGCAGAACATGATTCCTTCGGTTATGGACCTCACCTTCGCTACCTCCGTCTGGATGGGAATGACATCAAACCACCAATCCCAATGGATTTAATGACCTGCTTCAGGCTCCTTCAGGCTGTCGTTATTTAAACGCATTCTCAACAAATCTAAAATTGGTCTAATAAGCTGTTGTTTCTGACATGAAATTCAGTTACCGTTGATAAGCTTAGGACAAAAGTCACATTTCCAGTTGCTCTTGGCCACCATTTTCATTTGTGCAGCTTATTTTTTTCAATTCAAAGATGCTTTCAGCAAAAACAATACAGCCTATATTAATTTGTTTTTCTTTTAATTAATATTATAAAACAGACACAGAGTTAAGATAGTTTAACTCAAAGATAGTTCTTTTTTGTCTTTTACACAGCTTATTAACACCAAACAATGCAATTATACTGTTATGCAATAAAAAGACATTTGTTTACTATGTTCAAAATTACTTATGCAGATACTATATTTACAGAATAAATACAGTAACTAAACAGGAGGTAGGAAGATCTAAAGAAAATTTTTAAATGAGATACTTCTTTATCATAATCATAATGAAATAAATGCAGTTTGCCCAGTAGCTTTTGGAGCTACAAGTTTGGTACTTAGCTTGATAATGGCGTGAAATGAATCGAATACTTCATAACAAGAGAATTCTAGTCATTTAATATCAAATAATGAAGAAGCAATAATCATTTCTAGTTCACTACCATTTCTTATAGCTGTTCTTTTTAGATATAGTCCACTATATTCTAGTAATTATACAAGTCCTACAATTTACATTTATTATAATGCATTTCTCACAGAATCTTAGTGTTTTAACACTTGAAATCCACTTGAATTGCAAATTTTTAAGCTCTTATATTTGGTTGTTTTTTGGATATTTTAAAATAAAAATAGTGAGTGCTTTCTAACAAAACAGAAGTAAAATATTTATTTTCAAAGACAATATTCACAAGTTTCACTGAAAAACATTTTAATACAAAAGTTTTAAAGTCAAAGTTATTTTTATTTTTAGCATAAATATATTCAATATATACAAAATAATATTTATAAATAATACTTAGTACCTACCATGTGTCAGGTGCTGTTCAAGGCACTTTACATATTCTCACTCAATTAAACCTCACCATAAAGTAGGTACTATTATTTGTTCCCATTTTATAGATGAGGGAACACTGAAGCAAGCTAACTTAAATATTCTGCCCAGAAGCACATAGCTAGTAAGTGGTGAAGCTGGGATTTGAACTCGGCAATTTTAACTTCAGTAAACAATTTTTCTTCCAGTAAACATAAGAAATAATTTATACTCTAATCACTCAACATAATATGTCTGATTGTCATGTAAAAAAAAATAATCCAGGATTTCATTAAGTAACAAAGTACTGTATACTTTAGTCATCTGATTTTGTAAATTATATGCTATAAGCAATCAATATTCTATAAAGATTAATGCATGCTTTATACATATTCTCTGAATAGTGCCCTGAAAAGTTCTATAAAATTCGATATATTTCTCTAGAAAAAGAATTATATGTGTCTGTAAAACACGAGGTTAAAAAGTCCAATAGGTTACTTTACTCCAAAGCTTCTCAGAAACTCAGTATGCTATTATGTAATGTGAATTCCCAAGAAGAGAATATAATGTACAGTATTGCCTACTTATTTTCAACCAAAATGTATCTGGAAGTGAGGGGGGAAAAAAAGAAATCAACACACTTTGAAAATAGTTTTGAAAATGCTAGATGAAAGCAAGAAATCAAATTAATTGACATTAAGAAAAATAAAACAAATTTAAACGGCATCAAAGCACATAAATTATGAAAATTATGTCATTTAAAAATATTTCATAAAATAGAGATAATATGATATTTTTATTTATTTATAAGGAGTCATAGTTTGGTTCTAGTTAAGGAAGAACATTCTATTAATAAGTATTCAGAGTCACCCAGCATTGGAAGCAACTTTTCTTGAGGTAGTGTTCCCCATCTCTGCAATTGTTCAGAGAATGGGTGATGATTTAAGAAGAAGGATATAAAAAAGACCCCTAATCTGGAAATAAAATTGTTTTGAAATGTTCCTCTTAGACTTTTCAACTTTAAGAACTTCCCCCCTACCCTCCTTCCTACCTTCCTTCCTTCCTTCTTTTTTTTCTTTCCTTCTTTTTTTCATTTATTTAAGTATTTATTGAGTACCATCATTACACACAGGGGTTATAATATTGTTCACAGTTTATACTATAGTGAGTGACACACAAATTAACTGAATAATCACAAAAATATATAAAATTTTATCTGTGACAAATATTATTAACAGAGCTGCATGGTGCAAAGAAATTAATAATAGCGATTTGATAGGATGGTTCCCTAAAGTAATAATAATTAAGGAAACATGTAAAAGATTAAAAATATTTAACAGCATAGCGTGGAAGGGAAGACTATTTCAGACATAATTTAAAGACCCTGAAGTCCCTAGGAACAATTTGAAAGTCATTTAAGAGTTTTAAAAAGGGATTATGTTCATTGAGAGGTACTATCATGTAGTGGTAAAGAACATTAACACTGAAGTTAAAAATGCTGAGTTCAAATCCCAGCTTCACCACTTACTAGCTATGTGTTCCTGGTCAGAATATTTAAATCAGCTGTGCTTCAGTGTTCCCTCATCTGTAAAATGGGACAAATAATAATACCCACCTTATGGTGAGGATTAAATGAGTGAGAATATGTAAAGTGCCTTGACTGGTACCTGACATAGGGTAAGTACTAAGTAAGTGTTGTTTATAAATATTATTTTGTATATATGTTTGTGGTTCTTCTTGACACTGTGAGTAAAACAGTTGGGAGGGAACCAAGACTGGATGTGACAAGATCAGTCAGAATTTCGGTCTTACAGTACAAGTTAGAAAAGAAAGAAAAGAGTTTGGAGCATGAGGGCATTGGTGATCATGGTAGAAATAGGGAAAAATGGACAAATGTGAGAGCCTTAGGAGGTAAAATTGTCAATATTCAGTAATGAATTATACAGAGGGAAGTGAAAACAAGGAGGGTGTTAAGGTTTTCTGGCTTGCCCAATAGAATAGATGGCAGTACATTTTCTAAGAGAGACATGTTTAGAGAAGATCATGAATTTGTTTTTAGACATAGTAGAAATTGCTTTGGTCATCCAAGAGATAGAATGTAAGTTGTTGAATGAATAAGACCTGGAGTTAAAAGGAGAGGTCTGGATGGATCTATAAACATATAGGTGCAATTTTCTAGATTTTATTAATCTATCCAATAATTTTGGAAGAATTCTGCATTTAACATATTAACTGCCATGTGAGTTGTATTTAACTAATACTAGCTTTGTGCCCAGGGACCCATGAAGCATATGAAGAAGACTCAATGCTCCAAAACAAATTCAATAAATATGTCACGAGTCACAGACAACTCAATTGGTATGCAGCGTAAAAATTGATTCTAGTGTTGTGTGAGTTGTATGTAACTCATACACAGAAAACAATAAAAAATAACAAATTTTTCAATAAAAAGGATAATTTTGTTTTGAAGTTTTTATTCTATTTTAGTAATAAAATACTGTGGTCTCAGGGAAAATTTTTTTTACTAGTATGGCAGTCAATATGTTAAATATTCATACTCCCAAGGGGTAAGACTGATTAGGGACAGGGGATGGATTAGAAGAATGCAGACATTATTCCAAGTATTGACAAATAAAGTCACGAAGGATGGACTAAACTTTCTACATATAACTCTTTATTTTTTTGATATATGTACATAGACTTTCCCTAAAGTTTTTAAATATATGCTGTTCTCTTTCTTGATGTTATATACAATGTGACTATTATTAAAAAAAAAAAAAAACTTCAAGAATAATTTCTAGGAGATAAGCTCAAGTAATTTTAGTAAATGTTCAATGTCTCATTTTATGGTCCTAATTAAAACACAAAATAAAACAAAATATTACCTATGATCTCTCCACGGAAATATTATGAACTTAATTCCTCGGTAAGAAAAAAAGGGCACAGATTAAAGAAAAGGGGTATACAATGATAGAATGAGCAATTTATTTGCAAATGTTACTGTTTAAAAAAAGACTTTTGGCAGTAAGAACCCTGTGACAGAATTCTTTTATTTCCCCAAATCTCTTTTAAAAAACTGGATAGAATAACTGGTAATGATAGAAGAAAATTGCCAGATGACATCTTTGATAAACTAATGTCAAAAATTCCAATAAACCCTAAAAAATGAGTGTAAATGTGTGTGTACATATGCATGTGCATGTGTAAGAGATAGGAAGGGAAGTGTTTCTTTACTCTCACACACCCAATACATTGCTTTGCCTTCAAAATGTGTGGGGATTGCTCCCCACCAACAACCAATTCTCTAGCAGACACCAGCTGGGTGTTCCATAATTCAAATTAATTCTGACACTATCTACCTAGAGATAGTGTCAGATCCCACAGGTTGAGGGCTCAGTCCCACAAGACTGACCCCCACTTCAGACACCAATTACAAATAGTAGATTGTTACTTACACTTCTGACCAACCAGCTATAACTTGGAGTTTCCACAAACTCATCTTTAGGCTCAAATAATTTGCTGGAGTAACCCACAGACACAAAGAAATGCTTTACTTACATCTATAGTTTATTACAAAGGATATGACAAAGGATACAGATGAACATCCTCCAGGCACCTCCATGTGTTCAGCTATGTGGAAGCTCTCTGCCCTTTAGGGTTTTTATGGAGGCTCTAGTATGTAGGAGGTTTTCAACACAAGTTTTGTTCCCTTGTCAAATAGCCCCCTTCCAGAGGCAATCTAAGAGTTGCCTCAGTAAACAAAAGATGCTCCTATGACCCAGGAAATTCCAAGGGAGTTAGTAGCTGTGTGTTAGGAACTGTAGTTCAAGAGCATATATTAAAACAAAAGATTCTACTACTTCCCCAACTGCAAGAGTTTTAGGAGCTATATATCAGGAGTAGGGTATCAAAACCAGTGCATATGTGTATGTGTGTGTGTATGTGTGTGTGCGCGCGCGCGTGCGTGTGTGTGTATGTATATGTGTTATTTCTTATTACAATATGGATATTTGACAGATAAATAGATGCACAGATGTAGATATTTAAAATTTAAAGTCCTCTAAGAACCATACATTTCCTGAGAGAAGTATAAAGTTTATTGGTTGCAGTTAGGATTGTATATCATATAAAAAGGATGCATCTCTTTCAAAAGTTAACTGCAACATGTAGTTGAGAATGTATAATTGCCAAACTTAATATACAAGGGAAAATCAGAAAGACAGTATTTATAGAATACAAAAGAATAAAAGAACAGATCATTCTAAAAAAGTAGAAATCATATAATAAAATAGAACATTTGAAACCACATGTGTTGGTGATTGCACAGTGCAGTGGTTAAGAATTTCTGCTTCGGAGAGAAAAGATCGAGTTTCAAATCCAACTTGGGCCATTTACTAACTCTTCCATCTTTGGAAAATGTCTTCACATTTCTAAGCATTGGATCCTCATTTGTGAAATAAAGTTCAATATCATCTATCTTACACATTTGCTGTGAGAATTAAGAAAGAGAACAGATGTGAAACTTTTTATCACCTGATACATAGAAAGTACGCAATACAAGGTAGGTCAGAATTTTGTCATTATCAGGGACTTTAATACACACAATTGCACACAATCTTCACCAAGTCAGACCATTTTACAAATGAAGAGCTGAGAAAAATGAGTGGCTAAACTAAGCAAACTTAAAGGGTTTTATATTTTGGTACAATGGAAGGGTAAACAGTCAAATAATGTTGAGGGTGATGGAATGGGGCTGGTGAACCATACAGTTGAAGTTGGATAGTGAAAGAGATGAAATCAGGAGGGGACAGATAATTGGGAAGAAAAAGACTGAGTCTCAAAGGGATATAGTATAGGTATGAGGGGAATTAGTGTATAGATGAGCCATAAGAAAAAAAGTGGTCTGAGCCTAAAAAGATCATAGTTTAAGCTATCTTAAGTGGCATAATGCTGAGAGATGAGAACATTACAGGTGTGATCACAGGAAGCAATTGTCAAAGTCAAGAGGAAGTAAAAGGCACCAGGGTCAAAAGATCCAGAAACTATGATTTTTGTAAGCATCACTGATGCAAGTACTCAGCTTATTTGAGAATCCTGGAGAGAAGAGTCAGCACAAAATGATGAAATTTTTGAACAATACAAATATTAATAGTTTGAGTATCTTGTTCAGTGGCACATAGCTGCCAAGTGGCAGATATAGGATTCAGACCCAGGTAGCCTGACTTCCGAGCCCCTGCTTTTGAATACTATGTTATACCACTTCTAATGCTAAAATGTCATTATAGTTGAAAAAATTAACAAAATTATTCTAGGATAATACATGTATACCTACAGCAATTGATTACTAAAATACCAGATTAAAAATTATTGTGTCCTATTGAATGATAGTTTGCACAACATCTACAGCATTGCATATAATGAAGGTGATTTGCCATTTAGCAAAGCAGGGAAATGTCATATTTACCAAAACTTTAAACATTTATGTTATTTATGCATCTGAGTAAGATTTCAGAAATATCTTACTGAGAATATTTTTATACAGGGGAAAAAAAGAAAATGATATATATGCACATTGTAGAACTCAACCTGTTAAGCAAATATAATGCAATTTGCAAAATCACAGTTATTATCCCTAAATTTGTATTTATTGTTCTACCTTTGCAAAAATATCATTTTCTTTGTGACATCCAGCTGAGTAAATGAAATTTTAGTATAGCAAAAGACTCATTTTTCTGAGTTCTTAAAGGTTTCTGAAGACAAGTTAAAATTGTCCTGGGAAAAGATCAGAACAGTAAAATCTATTTTTTATAAATACATTACAAAATACAGTAAACTGTATTTTGCAAAAGCCATCTGAAAAGGCTATTCATTGTGTATGTTTTGGTGCCAGTGTTTGTTTCAAAGAGGGCAAGAGCCTAGCCATATGTTCCATTCTCTGGCCTCTTGCTTGCATTAAAATGACACAACAAAGCTCTTGGTTAGCAGGAATATAAATTGAGCACATTATTCACAATGAGAAGTAGAGACACTGCCTTCGGAGAAATAGAAACAGAGATGGAGCAAACAGGATTTCTACACAAGACATGCTACTTCTGCAAATTTAGATCATATACAGTCAGTATTTAGTTAGGAGGAAAGGGATAGAAAATTATTTGAGTGACAGTACAACAAATGTGTTAAAATCAAGGAGGGTGAGGCGTATTAGAAAGAGAACAGAGAATGTTGACTCAGATACAAATTAATTTTAATCCCAGATATGCTCAGTTTCCCTGAGAAAGTTACTTAAATTCTTGAATCATCGGTTCTTTAATTATAGTAAGCAAAGAATAATGTGTACATGAGAGTCCCCTTAGGATAAGAAAGAGTGTAGTTAATATACCTAGAATAGTAGGTGCTTGATAAATAAGATTATCAGTATTATTGGTGTTAATATCATTATTTGAGCTTCTTCAGCAAATACGTGCTAAAGAGGTTATAGAGAGCAATACATCTGAAAGGAATATGTGCTAAAGTGAGAATAGTAAAGTGTTAATGTTAGAGCCAAGGGGCTTGGTATATAGGTATACACTATCAAATTCTTTCAACTTTGCTGTTTGAAAAGTTTTATTATAAAATTTCAGCAAAAAAATCTAGAGTCAGAAAAAGATTTGATAATTTATTAGTTATTTTCTCCTCATAATATCCTAGCGGTTTGTAGACGTTCCAAAATACTGATCATGATACTGTACCTAATTAAATCTTTAAATGAAAATTTCTTTATTTTGATGGAGATGTTCAGTGTTTACCCAACAATTTCCCCCTCTTTCAGAGTGCAGAGAAGGATTAAACTTTCCCATCCCTTTAAAACGAACAAGCCACGAGACAAGTTCTGGCCACTGTGCAATGAGTGGAAGTGACAGATATTACTGCCAGGCCAAAGGATTGTGTTGCTCAGGTGCAACTCCGTTTTCCTTCCCACTGCTGTGAGGAGGGAGGTGAAACCCTGTTTTCCTTTCCACCGCTGTGGGGAGAGAGAAAGTCAGCATGTTTCAGGTTACAGATGATAGAGGGTCTACCATTCCATCAGTCTGGCCTTCTGGGGTATTATATGCAGCGGAGCTGCTCTTTTGACCATACAGGAACAGGTACCCTAGGAGAGAGAGTAACGTGTTTTTTTTGGTATTAAGCCAGTGAAATTTGTGGTATTTATCAGTACAGCATAACCGTTTTATCCTGAATAATTTATTCATATTTTATTTTACACATCTTTTCAGTGATATGAATTGACAAATTCTGAAAACCTAGTGCTATATAAAATGAGTATAATATTTGACATTTCATTTTTAATTTGTATCTAAATGGTGCAAAAGCTTGGTAAAAATCAGATAGCTAGGAAAGCTTCCAGTAAAAACAGTAACTACTTTGCTTCCCTTTCTATCCTACTCTAGAAACAGCCATTTATAGTATTTACTTTTTTTTTAGTTATCTCCATACTGCTAATAATATGTTTTTCTCTTTCTTGATTTAGCAAATTAAAGCAACCTATATTATCTCTGTTATGGAAGACCATTTAACATACTTATACCTATCTACTCCCTTCTTCCTATATTTTGATAGCTATCTTATTATTTATATTTCTTTAGTTAATAAACTTTTGGAACAAAGCTTTTATATTTCTATTTCTAGTTTCAACAACTCTACAAGGCCATCTCAACTTTTCTCTATGTGAGATAAGTTAATTAACATTCTAATTATTCTCTCTACTTTGACATCATCTTCTGTTAAATGAATGTTTAATGGTCAAAGTGTAGTAACTGTGTTTATCATGCATTTCCTATAGACTGATTCTAAAACGTTAAAGAAAGGATCGTTTGCAGTATAACGAGTATATAAGTATTGGTTTTTCCCCTGGGTTTCAGTAAGAGACTGACTCTCTCTTTTCTGCATCCATCCCTTAGCAAATGTTGAACTGAAACCTTGTCCTCTATGACCCACCAGTTAACACATTTTCACCTTGTTTCCATTACCATCCAAAGATATATTGAAATCTATCACCCACAGTTGAACTTCTCCTCAAATCTCTTTGCCTTAATGGATTTATTCCCTTTCAAAATTTTACACAATGATTTCAGTGGGATGGTGGGAGGAATGTGAGACAAATATGCTTAGATGGCATCTTCTTTCATTGTTATTACTTCCATTAAAAGACAATGTCATGCAGCTCTTTGAAATCTTCCACCTGAAGTATCACTGTGAGTCCTGGGATAGGGAAGAAGTGTGTAGGAAAGTGTCAAGAAGTGGGGAGTAAAGAAGTGGGGAGGCAAATGGGTATGGAACAGAGTATAAGAGGGGGGCTACAGCAGCAAGTGAAAGGGCTATGCGCAGTCCTCCAAGTCACTTGACTGAGCTGACTAAACCAAAATGACCTTTGACTACATTTGAACTTGCACATGTATAGATAAGTACACATTTCACATTTGGGAGGCCAATGCCTTTCAGCGAATATTATTTTGATGCTTTTAGTAATATCTAATTGTTCCACTTGGTCTATAAAAGCAATTTTGTTCAAATGCTCCACCAAGGATAATCCAACAACACCTCCAAACTTTCTCTCCTTATGCTCTCACTCTCTTTTCACTCTTCCCTCTACTTACAAGATTTTGTCCTTCAGTTAAATATTAAAAAATATCTTGTAGTTGCCAGCTCTTTTCTCTTCAAATTTATGTAACTTCTAAACAATGGATACATGATTATCACCACTTTTCAAATTTATCATTAAATACACCTCTCTCTCTTTTGAAAACATTAGAATGTAGGGATTTCTTTGATATCATAGGTGTATTCGTTTGCTAGGGCGGCAAGCTGGGTGGTTCCAACAGCTGGATTTTTTTTTTTTTCACAAAGTTCTGAAAATTGGAAAATCCAGGATGGAGTCTGATTTTTCCCAAGGCTTCTCTCTGTGGCTGGCAAATGGCTGCCTTTTTGGTGTGTCTTCCCACGGTCTTTCCTCTATGTGTACACATTCCTAGCGTCCCTCAGCATGTTCAAATTTCCTCTTCTTTAAAAGGACAGTCAGATTGGATTAAGACTCTTACTAAAGACCTTACTTTAACTTAATCACCTATTTAAAGACCTTATCTCCAAATACAGTCACAGTCTAAGGTACTGGAGGTTAGCGACTTAACATAAGAATTTTGAAGTCACACACCTTATCCCATAACAGTGGACATGTGCTAGGTTTAAATGTATCTTCTCCAAAATTCAGGCATTGAAATTTAATAACCAATGTAATCATAATAAGAGGTGGGGCCTTTAAGAAGTGATTTGGCCATGAGAGCTTCTCGTTTTGTGAGTGGGATCAAGCCCCTTATAAAAGAGGCTTCATGCAGTGTTTGGTCCCTTGCCATGCCAACTTTCAACGTGTGAGGACTCAGCGTCCCTCCCCTCTGGAGGATGCAGCAACAAGGGGTCATCTTGGAAGCAGTGAGACCTGGCCTCCCCAGTTGGCATCCTGATCCTGGACTTCTGGCCTCTAAAACTATGAGAAATACATTCCTGCTCTTTGTAAATTACCCAGTCTAAGTACTTTGTTATAGTAACACAAACAAAGACAGCATCTGAAAACAAAATACTTCCTTTTCTGAAGTATTCCGTTGAGTAACTAGTAAAGGTATGTGGTTCCCCCCAACACACACACCTTTTGGCAGATCAACCATTACTACTCACTAACATATACAAGAATTCATGCTAGGAGTTTTTAGTAGAGGATAATCTGATAGAATTTAAGTTGCTGTAGCTTTAATGCTTATCCAATTGGTTCTTTAAAAAGGCTTAAATGCAAGACATCCCAGCAAAAGGAAAGCACACCAATCACTGCTACATTCAACCCTCAGTTATTAGCCCTACAAAATATATAAAACTTATATATAAACATACATAATTTCTTATAGAAATACAACTAATTAGTGGAGCGTTATGTGAAATTAGTACACTGCTTATAAAAATGGAAGTTTTGACTCTGAGTATCTAAGCAAATAAACTTGACAAAGAATGGATGATCAGTCCAAATTCTCAGCAATAATAAAGACCAACATAGTTCAACAATTTCTAAGTTATCTGACAGAATATTTTTGTCCTGAGGACTAATTCCAAATGTTTGCCCAAAGATCTCAATAGAATAAAATGAGAATTGCCACATCAAAACTTCTGTGTTTATAAAAGAAACAGCTGTGACTGAGGAGCCTGAGGGCAATTAATTAATATTCAAAGTTTTATTTCTGAAATGGAGTTATGAATTTAAACATTTTCACAAGAAAATATAATAGGCTCACAGTCATTTGAAATGATCTTTACAGATGCCATGTAAAAATATATGCCAATCAGCTTTGCAATTTAATACCACATAATTAGTTCGGGGGCTTTATGCCAAAAGTATGTTGTAATTCTACTAAATTTAAAATGTGAACAGTGGTAAATGAGGATGAATATTCCAAAATGATAGCCCATTTAACACGTTCCCCTACACACACATACAAGCGCGCACTTACACACATACACAACAAAATCAAACCAATGCAAATCTGGAAAGAATTATATTATTTCTATTATTGGCAAATCCAAAGGAAAAGTTCACAAGAAAACTAGTTTTACATTTAATGTCTCATATTTTATGCACACCAAAAAAAGTTGGCAAGTGCAACTTATTTCGATGTAGCTTCCGTTATTGTCAGAAGATTGCTTATTCTACAATCATATTGTAAAGATGCACAAATATTCATTCTTTATCTCCTTCATTAAATAGCAAGTATTTTGATTCCAGATGGCACATATTACAGAATATCACTCATCAAAAGCTGTGTAATTCCAAGTCCATAAAGCTCTTTTACAAAAAAGTGCAACTTTTAAAAAAATATTTCTTTTTTTTTCTTTTTTCCATTTGTTTGGGGGGTTGTGGTGGTGGTATTAATTTCTGGTAGGGTGACATATAACAGTATCTTGGGATAGCAATAAAGATTCGGAGATCACTATTCCTTTTTTCTAAGCAGAAAGTCAGTCTTTAGTCACAATTTTTAAATAAGCATTTACTGAACTATATACTTTGTCTAGGGGAGTGTGAAAGGTTATGCAATACAGTGACTAAAAAGAAAACTGTCAATGTATCAGGGATAGCAAAGAAAGTAATTGGTTTAATTTGAGCAGAAGATAGTGTGTTAAAAATGTTGTGCTATGTCTATATGAGATTGAGAAACAAATCAGAAACTAGAATGAGAAGTCCTACCAGAGTTGTAGGTCCTAGTAGAATCAGTTCCCTATAATCGATTAGCCCATTGTCTAAATAGATAATGCAGTCATTGAGGTTATGGCTGCCATCAGGAAGAAAAATAAATTTAAGAAAAAATTGGCTGCTTTTTTTATATCACCAAAAGTAAATTGCAAAATGTATAGATAATATTATGAGTACAGGTATATCTAATACATATTGACCAGTAAATAGTAGAAGTTTTAACTACACAAATAAAACAGCAAAATTACTATAAATAAGAAATTAAAGATGTTATTTCTCAGTCTGAAAAGCAGAGGAAAGAGATTGTAGAATCAAAGAAGGCACAAGAAATTCATTCCTCTTCTACTTTTGATTTACCCTAGCCACAGAGAACATACTCTCATTCCCTATAGGTAGTAGCAAGTAAATAACAGATTATATTTGTCAGTCACACCACTGACTTTTTGTGTGATTTCAGGCAACTCATATTGTATCCAGACTTTAATTTTCTTATTTGTTAAATGTGATTAACAACAAATGCTATAGCAGAAATGACTCGTTGGCCATGCTCAAACCATTCCTAAATCCCATATTCTATTTCCCACTTCCCCATAGATACTGGAAAGGCTAAACATTTTCCAGTTCTCCCTTTGTCCTAATTTTAGTTATCCATAAAATAGATTTTGAGGCAAGGAT
Organism: Mirza zaza; assembly: GCA_008750895.1. NCBI lineage: Eukaryota > Metazoa > Chordata > Mammalia > Primates > Cheirogaleidae > Mirza > Mirza zaza. The sequence continues at coordinate 27,358 of VSMD01121729.1, forward strand.
TTAGGTGTGAATAGTTGATGGAAGTTATCCCAGGAATAAGTTGAGGGGTAATTTAGACAAGCTAATAACAGATGTGGTAATGAACAATTATCATGGTGGGAAAGTGGGGATCAAACACTATGGGGACTGTCTGAAACACCATGTAGAACTCTCAGAAATATCCAGGGAGGAGTAAAGAATCTGAGGTTTTTATATAACTACTCTCATTCTTACCAATTCGATTTTTCTCCTCTGCAAAATGGGCAACTGAACATGACTGCATTAAGACTAATTGGAGATACAGGCATAGTGTGAAAAATGTCATGTTAAAATAAGCACTTATATATTATTGCAAATTTGTCCTGGTAGTAGAAACAGTATAGAATTTGACCAAGAAACCTCAGTTTCATCTCATCCTGGCCTTGCCACTAGCTGATTAGCAAAATAGAATAGTCTCTCTGTTTGGACCTTAGAGTTTAATCATTTGAAAAACAGTGATCTTGAATCATTAATGAAAGTAACTCTTCTTCCATCTCTATTTCATCAAAAAAAGGTAAATGTGGCATTGAAGTTTTTTAAGCCTTGACAACAAATGGAGTAGAATTATTGTAAACCTCATAAAATGTATTTAGCCAAAGATTCTTGGAACTTAGAGATGGAAGAAGAGTTACTTTCATTAATGATTCAAGATCACTGTTTTTCAAATGATTTAACTCTAAGGTCCAAACAGAGAGACTATTCTATTTTGCTAATCAGCTAGTGGCAAGGCCAGGATGAGATGAAACTGAGGTTTCTTAGAATGCCTTTCTAATATCAGAAAACCATCTGCAAAGTGAATAAATGAGCATGGCTCAAACAAACTCTCTCCACAGGACAAATTAAATGATCTGTTAAAGTAATTGGTCAAACTCACAAATTCTCAGGATGGTCCATGTAGTACAACCAATGTTATCTCAAGACTTGGAAAAAAGTTAGTCAATGTTTAATTTTGAATTTTAAAGAAAGAAGAGAAAGAATGATGCCATGTGTAAGTAATAAAAATACAATTTCAAACGAACCAGATCCCCAAGAAAACCTTATGATTAAAACTGTTTCCCAAACTACCATATTATTGATGCCAGATGTTAATCATGAAAGCAGAAGATAAAAAACTTATGGAGAGAGAAAGCTCCATTTTAAAAAGTAGGAAGTTAACTTATGAAAATAAGGAGCCAGTGCAAGTCTGGTTAGGCAATAAGCCTTCTGTAACATATTAAAGCATTTTTCCATCGACAACCGTAGTTTATATAGTCAAAATCTCTTTTACAGGATTAAACACATACATTTTTGTGTAAAGTTTCAGACTGCTAGAGGATAAAGCAAAAAATAAAGTTACATTTTAAGAGAATTCTAAGACCTTTTTTTGTGTGCATTTTATTTTCCTACAAGACTAGCCTCAATATATGACCTCTAGCTGTATCCATGAATCCTGCCTTTCTCTGATAATTCAAATCCACATTTCAGAGTTTTTATAACATTTTGACCTGATTGCTACTTTAGCACTACAAACTTCATATGCTCTGAAATCTCTGTACCCTTGATGATTTCCCTTTTATTCAACAATGAATTCTTTCAATCATTCTTTTATTCATTTAATCATGTAGTCAATGAACATCTAGAGTCTACCAGGACATAGATATATTGGTGAAAGCTAAGACAAATACAATGAACAATAACATACACTGCCTGCTCTTGAGGGGTCTAGCAGATGATTGCCATATATGGTAGTTATAATACAATGGAGCAATTCTATCATTGGTGTAAAGCCAAGAATACTTATTTACTTTGAAAACTCTCAAGAAGATGCTTTAGAATCATATGACTTGGATCTTGAAAGTAGGGTGAAACTTTTCAGTCCACAAAGAGAAGCAGCAATACAGCATAAACAAAATCAAAGAGATGGGGGAAGCAAAGAGAAATATAACATATCTAAACTCTAGATTTCTGTTTCAAAGAATATAATCCCAGAGTTCCATATAATCCCATCCTTTGTGCTATTATTATTAATATTACATATATTACATCTACATATGTTATTGTTCCTATATAAAACCATAGAGATTTTTGTTTTAAGATCATATACAATTTTTAAATAAAGATATTATTTCATACTTATCTATATATTAATATTTATTATTTCTCATGTTCCATATTTCTTCCTCTAGCTTCAAAGTTTTCCTTAAACTTCAAAAACTTTTTTAGCACTTTTTGTAGGGAAGTTTTGCTGATTCAAACATATATTTTTTTATTTATTGAAAATGGCTTTATTTTACCTTAGTTTTTGAAGAATTCTTTTTTTCTGGATATGAATTTCATAGTAGACATCCTTTCAGCACTTTAAAGATGTCACTCCACTGTCATTTGACCTCCATTGCTTTTGATAGGGAGTCAGCTGTTATTTGTATTATTAATCTTCTATAGGTAATATATTGTTTTTCTCTGCCTACTTTTAGGGTGTTCTATTTATTTTTGATTTCAATAGTTATATCGTGATAAAACTAGCTATGTTTTTCTTTATGTTTATCTTTCTTAAGGTTTACTGAGAATCTTGGGTTTATTGGTAGATGTTTGTCATCACATTTGAAAAAATTTTGACCATTTTTTTCTCTGTTATGGACTAAAATGTGTTCCCCAAAATTCATATGTTGAAGCCCTGAACTCAAATATAACTGCATTTGGACATAGGGCCTATATAGTTAAATTAAGTCAAAGGGTGGGGCCTTAATTCAATAGGACTAGTGTCCTCATAAAAAGAAAAAGAGACACTTAGAGATCCCTCTCTCTTCATGTGCATAGAAAAGAGGCCATAAGGAAAAGACAGACACCTACAAGTCACAAAAAGAGGCCTTACTGGAAAGCAACCCTGAAAACACCTTGATCTTAGATGTCTAGTCTCCAGAATTGTGAGAAAATAAATTTATTTTGTTTATGTCACCCAATCTATAATATTGTATTATTGCAGTCCAAAGAGACTAATGCATTCTCTGAATATTTTTTCCCAATTATTTTTCTCCTTTTCTTCTTGGCCTTCAATCACATATATCTTAGACCCTTTGATATAATCTTACATATCACTGAGAATCCACTGATTTATTTTCTACCTTTCTTTTCTTTCTTTTGTATTCAAATAGTATTTCTATTCATCTATCCTCAAGCTTAGTAACCGTTTATTCTGCCACATATGAAGACATTTTTAATATTGCATATGATTTTTCTCAATTGTAGAATTTCCATTGAGTTATTTTCTAGAGTTTCCATTTCTCTTCTGGGATTCCTTATCTGCCTATTCATTATGACCCTGTTTTACTTCAAGGTCCCAAAATTATTTATAATTATTTATTTAAAATTCTGGTTTTCTAATTTCAATATTCAGGGTATTTTAGGATTGGTTTCTGTTGACTGCTTTTTCGCTTGACTGTGTGTCACAATTTGTTTTTTCTCATTGTCTACTACTTTTTTATTGCATGGTAGATATTGTGAATAACACATTGGAAAGACTAGAGTCTATATTTTCTGAAGGTTGTTCATTTTTAGTCTAGTAGAAATTAAATTGGTTTGACTCAAATTCAAAATTCTGGCTCCCCTGAAGTAGAGAGATAAACTATTCATTTATCTGGGGTTTTGTTTTTCTCTTTTATTCTTTTTAAAACGACTTACCTTTTACTGTAATATTTCAGTTTTCCAGGTCTTGCTTTTCATTGAGTCCTCTAACATCTCCCCTACATGTGTGTAGCTCAGTGGTTAGAAAATGATTTCAGTGGAATATGTGTACACATTTGTGACTCTTCTCTCTGTTATTCTCTCCTTAGGATTTCTCTTCTACTTTTCCCAACCTAGCAAAATTCCAGCTTGTGTACTAACTGAAAAGTGCCTTAGACATATCAGATCTTTTTTTTTTTCTGGTTATCTTTTTAGTAAGTTGTATTTTTTAAGTACTAGTTTATCTTGTACACTTTTAAAAAAAAATTTTATTATCTCAAATTCTGTGGGTACAAATATTGTTAGGGTCATATATCTTGCCCTTGCCACCCCCTCCCCGCCCCCCTATGCCAGAGCTTCAAGCATGTCCAGTCTCCAAGTGATGCGCTCTGTACCCACCATGTAAGTGCGTACCCTTCCCCTCCTCCCCCCTTCTACCTGTTCACCTCCCAATAACAGATTTTTTTTTTTAGACATTTTGGTTACAGTGTGTATCATTGTCTCTCCCTAAAAAGGGATAGAGGTAATCCTTCCCCCCTAAAATGCTCATCACATCCTTAAGATGTGCGTCTCTCCACCCCCCAAATCCCTACAATTTTTCGAGCACCATAGTTTTAGTGTGTCAGTACCAATCTGATGGTGAGTAGATGTCTAGCCCATTTTCCAGATCTTGTGTCGCCTCACTTTGTATTACAGGCTTAAGCTTAATCCAGGATAGTATAAATGGTGCTAGTTCACTATCGTTTCTTAGGGTTGAGTAATATTCCATTGTGAGTATATACCACATTTTAGTTATCCACTCATGAATTGATGGGCATTTGGGTAGTTTCCATGACCATGCAATAGTGAATTGTGTTGCCATAAACATTTGGGTGCAGATGTCTTTATAATAGAGTGACTTATGTTCTTTGGGTAAATGCCCAACAATGTTATTGCTGGGTCGAATGGTATTTCTATTTCTAGTTGTTTGAGGTATCTCCAAATTCTTTTCCACAAAGGCTGCACTAGTTTGAAGTCCCACCAGCAGTGTAAGAGTGTTCCTGTCTCTCCACATCCTCACCAGCATTTGTTGTTTTGGGATTTCTTGATACAGGCCATTCTCACTGGGGTTAGGTGGTATCTTATTGTTGTTTTGATTTGCATTTCTCTAATGATTAGAGATGTTGAACATTTTTTTATATGTTTGCAGGACATTATTTTGTCTTCTTTGGAGAAGTTTCTGTTCATTTCCATTGCCCATTTCTTGATGGGGTTGTTTGATTTTTTTCTTGTTTATTATTTTAAGTTCTAGATAGAATCTTGTTATTAGTCCTTTATCGGAAGTGTAGAGAGTGAATATTTTCTCCAATTCTGTGGACTGTATCTTGTACACTTTTGTGAAATTTATTTGTATATATCCTGAGTCTATTTTTATACTATTGAGTGATATATCACACAGAGTCAGGTGCATGCCCTGCCTCTGGACTCTGGGTTGTAAATTATATAATACTATCTTAGCAATTATAAATCTGAGTCAGATTTAAATAGTTTTTATCTGAAAGCCTTTTATCCAAAGAGCATATATTAGGTAGATGCTGATTTGACTTAAATTGCTAAGATAAAGAATTTTGACATAATAATTTACTTTTTATATATTGCCATCAAATAAAATTTTTCAGATAAAATTGGCAATTTCCCTATTTGAAATGTTTCTATAACTGACACTAATCTATAGTGATGAAATAGGAGTTTGGAAAATCTTAGTATTTCATTTAAGCTTTTTAAACTTAAAATAAGTTTTTTTAATTAGTCCCTGGTGGATACAAGTAAAATATGTTCATTCAAGTTATCATTAAGCAATGGAGGGGGGAAACTTATTGTAAGGATATAAGTACATATGGAAAAGTATGAAATTAAAGCATGCAACCAGGTCTGAGGAATAATAGAAATCATAGTAGTACCTAGCATCATAAAGACTGGAACTAGATTCTAAGCAGCTCTAGAGGATTCAGTACTGATCTGTCTTTAATGCATTCTTACTATCTATAAACATATGCTATTCATTTTTTTTCCAAAGCTTCAGCTTCCTCCTAACTTTGCTTTTCTTATGATTTATTATGTTTTTCTCTGCCTCTGGATGCCCTCCATCTATTTCTTCAGAGGTTTCTTTGTTTCTTCTGTTTCTTCAAAATAATCTTCAGATCATTTTGCCTATTTGGATACTTTCAACAAGAATTAAGAGAAATCCAAAGCAAAATAGCGTGAACAGAAACCATAATTTATTGGTGTGATAAGTAAAAGTTTACCATTGAATTTGAGAATGGTTGTTGTAGGGGCTCAAACTCTCTCTCTCTCTCTCTCTCTCTCTCTCTCTCTCTCTCTCTCTCTCTCTCTGTCCCTCTCTCTCTGTCTCAGATGGGCTTTTCGATGTGATGAGGAGCCATGTTAACACTACTAGTCCTAGAGTTATATTTCATCTTAGTGACCTAGTTGGAAAGAAATGTATATTCCAATTGTATCAACATAATATCTCCAGTTGGAGGATTCTGATGGACTCTACCTGACATAATTTATATTATGCACCCATCTTTGTTTCAGTATGTAGCAATGGGGGCAGAGACAGTATCAGGCTATCCCGAACTATATCCAAGAGGTTTGGCTTTTTATAAGTGAGGTTATTGTATACCTAGGAGAAATATGGGAAGAATTATTGGAATTTAACAGAAGAAAAAGAAAGGAACCATACTCTATAGTTCTTAATTCATATTCCGACAATGATTATGTTGCTGTTCAGATCATTTTCCACTGAGCACCATCATAGTCTGGCATGGATACATTTTTCTAAAATGCAGCTTTCTTTTCATAGTCTTACATGTGCTTATGAGCATCACACTGTACAAAACTAGGTGTACAGGGAATTCCTGTAATAAAAACCCTGAGTGGAAATGTTTTCCTTAGAAGTGATTCAGGGCTTGGCAGGTGTCATAATTGCCGTACCTACTTAAGTGACTATTATTTCAGATACAGAAAGTCAATTGGTTATATTTCTTTCATAAACTCCAAATATATCACATTTCTTTTAATTTACATATAATAGGTTTATAAATTGTTGTCTTAACTCTTAATAAAACGACAACTATAAGACATTGACATTTTTATAAATATAACAATATGTCATATAGTTCTATTTTATTAGGCATAATATTAATATTTAGGGGCACTAGAAAGGTAAGAAGACAGTCATAAACAACAAATTGTCTCTTAAAGAGGAACTATTTCAAGCCCTAGATTGACTGTGATTCATTTCATAAAATTAAACAATTCCAGAACTATAAATCTTTGTTGAAACCAAAGGTAATGTTTATGCGAAAATGATCACTTAGTCATGGAAAAGGATATAACTAATTCAACTCAGAATGATTATTATATTATTTTTACTAAATTCCAATGTACCTTTAAGTTCTGACTGTCCTTATAACTACATCTTTTAGTGTTCAAAGACAAGTATGTCAATATTTAAATTATATCAGCTAATATTTATTGGAAACATAAATATCTTAAACATAGTACTGAGTATCATCGCATAGTAGAAAAATACATATAAAAATTAAATAAGGAGAAAAATACAATATTTTACTGGTTTGAATGAAAAATAGGATGCCAACTGTACACAATTATGATTGCTATATTGTTGAGTATTTTCAGCAAAACACTTGGGACCTACATGATTTGAATGCCAACCCATATAAAAAGTAATATTCTATTCAGAAAACAAAACAAAACAAAGCAACAAAACAGAACAAATCTTCCATTCCTTCCTTTCTATCTCTAAACCTAGGAAGTGCTTATCTTTGAAATCTAAATTGTAAATTAAATATTCAATAATTCTGAATTTCTTGGTAAAATTAAAAGGAAATTCTTTTTCCTCAACTAAGTATTCGGCATGCATTCCTCACAATAAAAGTTACGGTTGGACTGATTTACTCACTAATCATAAACACTTGTGTAAACACAATTTTTTCCTAAAGTTCACAAAAAGTTCACCCTACTTCTCAATCTTACTCCACATGTCTGAAATGTTTCACGGCCCTTACCTTTAGTGGGAAATAGCAACAGAAGAATCAAACTGTCACCATAAACTTTCCCCACAATGTTTTTAAGTTTGGCATGTCCAATACAACTCCTTTAAAAACAGTAGCAGTGCCACATTCATCATTTGGTTTCTTAGATATAAAATCTGGAAAGTACTCATCTAGGAGTTACATATAATTATCTTCCACAGAGGAGAAAGAAAAAATCATTTCTGAATAGATCAAGGCTTTAAGTCAACAGATAGCTCAGAATCCATTTGCTGTATTGACATCCTTAAAGGTAATATTGGTGATAAATTTATTTTCACCTAAATCCTGATCTTCTACTTCATTTCATTTTATGAAATTCTTGCTCTGATTTTGCAGTTTAAGGAACAAAATATCTTGCAACTCGAGTCAGGAATGTCTATGAACAAATACATGTATATCCATATGCATGTTCATATTGGGACATATATATATATTTGAAAATTTGTAACAAATTTTAATGTGAAACTTTACAAACTTAAAGAAAACTAATAAAAATAAAACATTGTTTATCTATATTATTTTGTGTTACTTAAAATTCACCCTGTTCTCAGGTTCTCTGTAGCTACTCTTTTATTTAAGATTTCATGAAAATTTTGTCCTCATATACTTTTTACACTTCACTTCACTTTACCTTCAGTAACTCTAATTTGACTCCTGGTCCTACCATATTACTGAAACTGATATTTACCAGTATCACCAGGGACATTCTTGCTGCAAATTTCAATCATTAACTTAACCTATGAGGCCATGTTAAATCCTTCTCCAATATCCATGATCTCCTGTACAAATAGAATCTCAGTTTTCTTTGGTATAGCAATGTCCTAGCATAAATGTACCCCCAACACACACATATGTGCATGGACACACAAGCACACAACTACATTTCCTGGCTTTCAATACTGCAATGTCTACTATTCGTGTGACAAATCTGCCAAGTGAGATGCAAATTGAAGACTACAGGAGATTTCAGAGTAGGTCTAGATTTACTGATGTAGGAACGACATCCATTGTTTGGTTGCTTCCATCTTTTTTGCTTATAAAATGGATAGAAAGTTAGAGATAGAAGGCAAGTTTCTGACTATAGCTTGAACAGCAAATTTTTTCATATATAATATAACCTTAACTGATATAATTTCTTTGCTTAATTTATCATTTACAATGTCCTTTTGCTCTCAGTCACCTCAGCTAAAGGCATGCATCTGAAACCTCTCGCACATTTTCTTCTATTCTTCTATACCTCCTTTCTTTCCCTCTCAAAGGATGAATTATTTATCAAATGGTCACATTAAAGGATAATGCCTGGGATTACTCAAAAGTCTTACCAAAGATTTCAGGAAGTAGATCAGTTAATAATAAAGTTGTATTTAATTTCTTACTTCTTGATGTTCCTTGTATGTGGAAGTCCCTTAGAAAACCTACCCGGAAGAGGAATAAGGGTCAAGACAGAATGTTAGCATTTCTTGGTATCTAGCTGGGGTGTAGTGGTTAATTTTAGGTGTCAAATAGGTTAGATGAGGGTGCTCTGTAGTTGCTGTGAAGGTATTTTGTAGACATAATGAAATTCTACAATCATAAAAAGATTATTCTCGATAAAATAAAAAAGATTACATAAAAAGATTATGTAATCTTTATATAAAAAAGATTTACATAAAAAAGATTATTCTCGATAATGTAGATGGGGTTTATATAATCAGTTGAAGGCTTTAAAAGAGAAAACTGAAGTTTCCTAATGAAGGAGGAATTTTGTGTAAACACTGTAATATAAAATTCTGCCTCAGTTTCCAGTTAATGGCCTGCCTTAGGAATTTGGAACTTGCCAGCCTCCACAACAGTGTAAGCTAATTCCTTCAAACAAAATTATATAGGATATATACATATATTCTGTTAGTTTTGATTCTTTGGAAAACCAGACTGATACAAGAGGCATTCATACTTACCCTGAGTTACATCATGTACTTAGCTAATTCTTACTGCAGGATATTTGTCATAAATCTGCTTAAAATAGATTTTGTTGTAACAGAACTCACAAATGTCTTCTTGTGTTACATACTGACTCATGCTGGCCACTGTAAACTAAAGAAAATTCTTTACCCACACTTTTCAGAAATGCTAGTCTCTGCTATGTTTTGAAACTACACTTGCCGTTAAGGAGGGGGGTCCCCAAACTATAGTGAGTTGCATAATGATTTCATTATATATCACAATGTAATAATAATATAAATAAAGTGCATAATAAATGTAATGCCCTTGAATCATCCCGAAACCATCCCTCCATCCACCCTGGTCCATGGAAAAATTGTCTTCCGTGAAAACAATCCCTGATGCCAAAAAGGTTGGGGACTACTGCTAAGGTTTTAGATTTCAGGCAACTTGAAGGTTATCACCTAGGATTTTAAAGGATAAATTAATCTCTCCTGGCTCACTCCCATTACCCCAAGGCTCTACAACATATGCCACCAAATTCTCCTGAAGTATTTTATATTTTAATTTCCTAGATGAACTTTAAATTCCATGCAATTCTAGGTATCAAAGATTTCCAAGATTCTATGATCAATCTTTGTAATGATTTGTTGGGGATGAGGAGATTCATTCTTCCTCTTTCCTGTTCAAGTTCTGAACTAATTAGAGTCAACAGTAAAATGCAGGAAGTTCAATTAACTTGAATTTCAGGTAAGTAATGAGTAATATCATATGTAACATAGTTATAATAAAAATTGTCATTTATTTGAAAATCAAATTTCACTGGTTGTGCTGTATTTTTTTGCTAAACCTAGCAATACTTGTTAGTAACTGAAAATACAATTACAGAGTAAATCAAATAGGAGAGTAAAATATTACATTTGCTATTGATATGATAATTAATAATATTGATGAAGTATTAATATTTGCTAGAGAGTTTTGACTTTAGTACTGCTATGAATACTATTATGAATAATAATCATAAAAACTGATTCAAAGAGCTTTGGTTTTTCCAGGTAGCACAGTTCAATAGATAATTTACTCAGATCTAGAGATGTTTGATAGTAGACAACACTTTTTTTTTAAGTACTCAAAGCTTTGAAAACTGGAAATTGTATAAAAATAAAGAAAAATGGTGTTACTTGTAATTTTAAAGCATACACACACTATTAACATCTAGTTGTATTTCTTCCTGTCATGTGTGTGTATGTGTGTGTGTGTATGTGCATGTGTATATGTATGTACATTTATAGAATGAGATATAGATATACATGTTTAAAATGAAGAATTGGTATCATATTCTCTCGTCTGCCTCCTGCCAGCTTTTCTTTCTAGCTCTGAAGCTTACCATGTTCATTGTTGATCATTAATACCTATTAGTGATTGACATGTCAGCATTCAATAAAACTTCCTAAAGGAATAAAGTTAGAACAGTTATAAAATGATGAGTAGGAGAAAAGTTAGGGAAACTCAAAGTAATTACTCACTGAGTGGCTAGAATGTTACTTCATACAATCAAGTAAGTCTCAGTAAATTGTACCAAATAATCACCAGGACCAATTGCTGTTTTCATCATAGATGCTTCAAACATATCAGGAAACAGTGATTTTAGTGGCCTTTCTGAATTTTATTTGGAGCTGATGTATTTCTTTACTAATTCCACTCAATGAAACTGAATTGAAACTATAAATTCTTAATTAAACAAACATTGATTTGAGTCCTTTTTTTGTCCCACAGACAGAGGTAGACACTGGGTACTCAAAGGTGGGAAAATAAAACATGGTTTTTGCCCCATAGAATTCCACTTTTATGGAAATTAAACTAGATAATAATTAAACATAAGATATTCAATAAAAGATGTGGAAAAATAAATCAGGATGCTAGGGAGGATAATAACAGGAAGCATATCTTAGTTAGGAAGAAGCATTAAAGGCCTCTCTGAGATGTAAAGGATTGCTGATGGTATTTTGCAAGAATTAGAAAAAAACACTTACACAACAAAGGGAGTGACATAGATGAAGAACCTGAAGTGGGAAAGAATTGGTTTATTGAAGGGAGGAAAAGACTAGTGTGATGCAACATATGGAATGTGAGTGACAGGGTAAGATGAGGTTGGAAAGTAGGAGGCCATATCAGAAAACACAGCTTAAACTATTTTCAGAAATTTCTGTTTAATTCTAAGCACATAATAGAGTCATTGCTTTGTTGTAAATGACTCATTGTTTTGTTGTAAATAAGCAACAATGTCAATAGAGGACTTAGTTTTTTACTAATAGTAGTATAAAATGATACACTGTAGACTACCTAAAGAAGCTAAGACCCGATCCAGTGCCTTAAGTAGACATATAAAATTAAAAATTTTACATGGAAAATTTCTCTGGACAAACAGAATTTCTAAATTTTCCTAACAGAAGCATTTATGGGTTTTTGACATGTTTACTTGGTATCTATGTTACCCAAGGCACCATATAGTCACATTTTCAAATATTTAGGTAAATATTTATAAACCTACTAAAATCTCATTTTAAACTCTTACATATATGTATTTTCATTATCTAAGTATTCATTTATTAGCGATGATGACAATAATATTTTTTAACTGAAGCTTAAAAATTACTACAAATGAACAAACTGATGAGATAAAGAGAAGAAAAACTTACTAGCAAAATGTAATAACTGTATGAAATGCCCTTAAGCTGCAAACGCAGGTTAAAATTAATAGTTGAGGTGTAGAAAGAGTGAAAGTTGGATAATGTTTTGGGATCAGAATCAAACTTAGAGCAAACAGCCAATTCACCTATACCAGCTGTCAAAGCCAAGATGAAAAACATACCATTTTGTAAACAAGTGCATGAATGAAATTATTTAATTCAGAACAAGTGGTTTAACTAACTTAGGCAACATAAAGAAACTTCAGCCAAGGAAGAATCATAACAGAGCCAATAAACATCAGAGTTAGAAAACTTGGGAGCTAAGTGCTAAGACTGCTGACATTTATATGCATGTGCAGACTTTAAAAGTTAGAAGTCAGAGAATATTCTGTAGTAAGAACTCTGTAAATGTTCTGGTGATACAGTTTCCTGCTCTGGTAAAAGCCTCTTTTGATTTCAAATGTTTTCCTTAGCAAAAAGTATTTGCTAAAGGAGACAAAATTTATTGAGTCTATGTACAATGTACATAGTGTGCTGTTACCCTTACAGACTAATGGGTCCTTGCATAACTAGAAGTAGTAACAGTGAGAGAGATAGTACACCTAAGAAAAATTACTTCAGTTTAAGATGTAGTCTACCCTTAATCCAGTCTGATATTCTATATTTAGTCTATAGTCTCACTATACCATTAAAATTTCATAAGGTCTTGTGCCCCAAGCACAGTATCTGTGATATTGTAGGTAAGACAAATTAGTGAACAAATGGATGTGTTAATCTTTATTATTGATATGCAATGAAAATACTGCTTTTTTTTTTTTAGAATGGTCTTAGATTTACCAAAAAAGTGAGTAGGCAGTACAGAGATTCCCACAATATCCTCCCCCCTCTTGCATATCCTTCCCCTATTGTTGATATCTTGATTAGTGGGACATTTGTTACAATTAATGAACCAATGATTAATACATTATTACTGAGTAAGGTCCATAGTTTATATTAAAGTTCATTACTTTTGTTATATAGCTAAATCCATGTTATGGATCCACCATTACTGTATTATACAGAACAGTTTCACTGCCCTACAAATCCCCTGTGCTTTACCTAGACATCTCTACCCATGTCTTCTAAACCTCTGGCAACCATTGGTCCCTTCATTATCTCTATAATTATGCCTTTTCCATAATGTCATATGGTTGAAATCATCCAACATGTAGACTTTCCAGATTGGCTTCTTTCATTTAGCAATATGTATTAAATTTCCAAGTACTTTGTGGCTTGATAGCTCTTTTTAAAAAAATTTCTGAATAATATGCCATTGTATGGATACACTGCTCTTTGTTTACCCATTCGTTTATTGAAAAATATCTTCATCGCTTCCAGTTTTTGGCAATTATGAATAAAACTACTATAAATACTATTCACCATTCCTCCCTCCCATCCCTTATAACATTGTCGCCATGCATTTCACTCATCCATATGTTATAATTGCCCAATATATTGTTACTATTATCATTTTGAACAAATTACTATTTACTAAATAAATTAAGAAAAAGAGAAATACAAGATTTTGTTTTACCTTCATTTATTCTTTCTCTGTGCTCTTCTTTTTGTTTATGTAGATCTAAGTTTCTGACCTATATCATTCTCCTTGTATTTCACTTTTTGAAGTTTCTACTGACTTACCTTCAAGCTCACTGGTTCTTTCTTTGGCCATGTTCAGTTGATTTCTAGAATTTCCTGTTGATTCTTTCTTAGAGTTTCCATCTTTCTGCTTAAACTATTCATCTATTCTTGCATTTTGTCTGCTTATTCATTATAGTTTTTAACAGATTAGTCATAATTGTTTTAAATTCTCTATCTGATAATTCCAAAATTGCATCACATCTAAGTCATGTTCTGATACTTGCCTTGTCTCTTCAAACTGGTTTTTTTTTTCTTGCCTTTTAGCATGCCATGTAATTTTTTTGTTGAAAACCTGGCATGGCATATTGGGTAATAGGTACTGAAGGTAATCAGGATTTTAATGTGAAGTTTTATGTTATTTGGAGAGACATGGGTTCCCCTAAGAGCTCCATATTAAATAGTCTGTGTCTTGAAGCTCTCTTAGTTTTCATCCATTGTTTTTATACTGAAGTCCTGTTGAAATAGCCAATGCATACCATTTATATGAGGTTTCTTTTTCTATAAAAGGGGACATAGAAATGGGACAGTAGTAGAATGAAAATGTGGAGTCTGAGGGACATTATTTATTTTTTTAAATGGAGCATAATTGAAGAAGCCACAATTGAACGATTATGACTAAATCAAAGCTGGAGATGCATTTTTGGATTATACAATATTTTAGAATAATTTTATTTTGCATTGCTTTAGACTTAGCATGTGCTAAGTTGCTGCTTTCTATTGGCTTTCATGGAGCTCACATGGTTTATATATTAATAGAATACCTGCCTGACCCTGTGCCCAGAGGGTGTGGGTATGCACATGGCATTTATCTAGTAGAGGGAGAGATACTGAGAAGGAGGAGATAACTGAATAAATATAGATTCTGAGAAGAGAAACGAAATAAAATCTTTGGTATCATTTGTGGAATACCTTTTTAACTTCTACCATCGTCACAGATCAGAAGTCAAAAAAGATATATGTAAGTGCAGGTGGATTTGATGGTGGAAAGTTATTTGAGCATTTCTCTGATGATTTCTATCCTTTAAGTGAAGAGAAAAAGAATATAAGATGTTTGAAGACAGAGGATATGCTATAAAATAGTCCTCTTAGTCTTGGGAATTTGCATCTGAAACTTACTGGATCTGCCAGCTAGGGTTGAAACTTATCTTCAAGAATTTGAAGTAAAACCAATTGCCATCATGTGTGATTTTCACTAGCAAATGCTGCTTTTCACATGCAGGAGGGGAGAGATTTGGGAATTGTGCTCAACCAAAGTTGAGGTTTTCCCAGGTGAATATGATAGAAGGGAAAAGAAGAAAGCAAGCAAAAGCATTTGAAAGGGAGTAATTAATGATAATGTCCCATAGGATTTAAGGATAAGGAGGAAGTAAACATAGGTGATTTAATGGATAGTAAAAAATATGACGAGGTCTATAGAATGAAGGTCTCGTGAGGCCAAGACAAATGATTACAGTGCCCTACTAGTAAGTTATGCAATGCCTGGTAATAACAAGCTGGTGGGTTCTACAATGACGGTGGGCAGCTGGGTAGGAATATAGTAACATTATTAAACATGAGAAGATAAAGCAACTACCAGGCCACTAAATACCGTGTTTTCCCTGAAAATAAGACCTACCCATATAATAAGCCCTAGCAGGATTTCTAAGCATTTGGGCAATATAAGCCCTACCCTGAAAATAAGACCTAGTGATGGACGTGGCTATGCAGTGTATCTGCACAACCCATGCATTTCATGGAGGAGCAGTAAAGAAGACAAGCAGCCCTTCTCATCTGCCCCATCGTGACAGCTACTATCCCACAGGTGACCGGAAAGGTGCAGGCAGCTCCACCAACAAGGTCAGCTCCCCCTGTCAGGTCCTGGCCATCCTGTGCCTGCTGCAAGCTGAGGCTTTGAAGGGAAAGTCTCCTCAGTGAAGTGAGGAGCCTGACGCTCGGCTTTAATTATTGTATGTCCCCCAGGGGGAAGAAGGAAAGCTGTGGCTGCCATTTTACTATGATGATGCTCCAGAAGAAGACGACTTCACTATGTTTGAATAAATGTAGATTGTTGTATCATACTTAAAAAAATAACATATCCCCTGAAAATAAGCCCTAGGGTGTCTCTTGAGGAAAACTAAATATAAGACACTGTCTTATTTTCGGAGAAACACTGTAGATAGATCATGCACATGGAGGTTCACATCAGTGGGAATGATGACAGGATCGTGTGTGGAGGGAATAAGTGACCAGGGACAAAAACCATCAACTACAGGAGGGCATGGTGAGCAGTTCAAGCTGCTGACGACAGGGAAGAGGTTGTGGGTCACTAAGCCAAATGCCATGAGTTACAGGATAGATGAAGCTTTTGAAAAACTAATGAGAAGAAATAATTTGGGAGAGAAAATGTAGAGCAAGAAAAACCCCTCCATCCTTGAATTATCTGACTGAAAGGAAACAATCACACACCACTTTCAAAGGACTGCAGAGGAAGATCTTTGTCAGAAGACACTCAGATTCTTTTAAGGCAAAGGAATTAAAGGAACATTTTCCAAAATAAACTGAGTACAAAGGTGAGTTTGTAGATTGAAGATCAAGCTTGAAATATTCTTGGAGAAGAAGATTGGATAAGATTAGGGGACACAAATAAAACTTATTGGAGATCAAATAAGTGAGCGTGGGGAGGAGGGGATGAGTAAATTCCCACCTAACGGGTAACAATGCACACTATCTGGTGATGGGCACACTTATAACATTGACTCAAACCGTTCAAAAGCAATTTATGTAACCAGAATGCTTATACCCATGTGATATTCTGAAATAAAATAAAATAAAAACAAAAAGATTAGAAGTTGCCAGCAGCACAGTAACATGTACTTACAGTGAAACTGAAAGCATGGAGTTTTGTACTTCTCAGTAGAAATCCTCTGAGGCAACATGGGATTTATCCTAGTAGTTCTTTATATCAATAGGAAGATAGCTAATCATTTCAGGCAATGATTTTATTCCTTATAATCAGTGGGGTGGGGCATCTATACTCTCTTGGCACTCTTAATGGTGTGGCAGCCTTTCGTGGCTGAGGCACGGGCAGGCAGCCGCGGCCTATCCTCAGAGTGCCTGCCACTCTCTGCCCACCACTGCCACAGAACAGAGAGAAAGCAATCATTCAGAGAAGACTTTGCTTTGTTTAAAATCAATTCTGTGTAAGCAAGCAGGACAGTGTTTAATTAATTTTGCAAAGAGTAGTAGCCAAAAAGTTTTGTAACGTGTCTGGGGGCTTACAGGGATAAAGCTACAAAGCTTCAGTTACTAGATAACCCCAGGAGTCATAATAACTGATCCCCTGAGGGTTTCTAATAACCCAGCCTGGGCTCTATTAAGAAAATTATCATGAGACTAGAAGATATTTACCAACGATAAGAGAGGCTGGGAATGGCAATTAATCCTTCCTCACTGCTCAGTGGTGATTAGGTCCTCATGGGATTGTTATTACAAACCTGAGCTCTGACAGTTTAAAATAGATTTTGAAATATTGCAAAAGGTCCAAATAAGACCAAGAGAAATTATTCAACAAATAGTCAATTACTATAAGGAAAGGGGAAAGTCTTATTTATTTGGAGGAAGAAAAGTTTCCCAAATGATAATTTATGCTTTCAATCCTATGCTAAGACAATTAGCATAGGATTTGGCTTTTAAATTGTCACAAAAATTGGATTCCAACTGCATTAGTAGATAGTGTTCTGAATTCTGAGGAAGATATCTTTTAAACACCAACAATTCTACAAAGGATAGTGCGAGAATATTATTTCTGAAAATAGTCTTATAGGTTTTATCAGAACCTTCCAGAAAGCAAGGGACTAGGTAGATGCCACTTCTCTGTCACTTGACAAAGTGTGCAGAGTACTAGATTAAATAATGAGGGAAAAGGAAGAAATGGTAGATATTTTCATGGATATTCTGTTATTCCATTCTTCTTCTAAAGTAGGGGTCCTCAAACTTTTTAAACAGGGGGCCAGTTCACTGTCCCTCAGATTGTTGGAGGGGCGGACTATAGTTTTAAAAAACTATGAACAAATTCCTATGCACACTGCACATATCTTATTTTGAAGTAAAAAAACAAACAGCCAAAAACACCTGCATGTGGCCCACGGGCCGTAGTTTGAGGGCGCCTGTTCTAAAGCATCTGAAAAAGCCCCCAAACTATGAGTGTACACAAAAAGGCAATAGTAGGTCTTGGTTCCTTAGATTCTCTTTCAAAGCCTAACAGGCAAACAGGCTCAGATGGGCTCAGTAATGTCTGGACACCTGAACCAGAGACAATCCAATTTGATTTTCTGCGCGCGCGTGTGTGTGTGTCTGTGTGTGTGTGTGTGTCTGTGTGTGTGTGTCTGTGTGTGTGTGTGTGTGTGATGCATGATTCTGGATCATTTAACATCTGAGTCTCATTTTTCTTGTGAATAGTGACAACCACACTGCTTAAGAATGTGCTGAGATAATTAACAATAATATATGAAATCACCTATTACCCAATATAGGACCTTACTGCTAACCAGAGCCAGCTTAGGAATTCCAGCTGGATTCAGACCTCTTTCCAGTGCCGCATCTTAAAGGAGCCTCTATATGATGAGGAGAGACTTCAAATATGCCAAGAAGTCCCTATCTCCAAGATGGCCTCTCTACTTAGGTCTTAGTAGACTTCATACCTTACCCACTATTGCTGCTGCTTCCATTCCAAATAAAATCGGTCTCATGAAAAATAATGCACTCTGCAAACAAATTGTTTGCAAGCAAGTGAAGATGAAGATGATGAATGAGGCTTCCCTGAATAAACTAGATGGGTGAAAACATTTGTTGGGGAGGGAAGGTGGAGGAGGCAAAAAGAGGAGTGAGAGAATTTTGAAGACAAACCTTGTCCTCCATTATTTTGCCCAGACCCAACCTGTTTTCAAGTTCAATGCAGCTATTCACTTCTGGTCATTGAAGAAAGCTTCCTGATGCACAAGTGAGAACCAGACTCCTAAATTTCTATAAAGCAAAATAGAATAGATGATGCAAGTTTCATCTTTCTCTATAACTTTTATAGTGCAAAAGTAAGGAATGGAAATTTAATACATATTTATTTTCTCTCCATACCTGTAATAAAAGTCAGTTTCACAAACCATTTTGGGTACCAAGAACCTAAAATAAATCTTATATTCTAGGGGAAAAATATTTTTATGTAACTGGATTTGTTTGACTTTGACAGATAAAAGAACAAAAAAAAAAGCCCCTTTCCTTCAAAACACTAAGATCATATTTATGCATTATTGCTGAACATATTTTTCCAAGAAATTTTAGGCAAAAGGTTCATTGTTCATTGCTATCAAAGCATTCCAAGCAATCAAAATAATTTGGCTATCTTTTTTCACTTACTCAACATTAAAGAGGTAAGGTTTTTGCAACATTGACCAAATTTCAGTTAGCATTAATGAAAAGTGAAGAAACCAATTCAAGACATGAAAGATTTGGGAAAATTTTTTCTTATTAGAACATTTCTGAAATATTCATCTATAGTATCACTGTGTACATTAACTTCTTTTCTTAATTGGTGAATTTGTTGCAGACATGTTAAAACCAACTTTTTTATTTAAAATGTTTAAGGTGACACACTGGCAATTATAAGTCCATTAACATAATTGTAAGAGTTTTACATACTATGTAATTTGGATTCCACTGCCTAGTTTGGGTGACTATAAAATAATTTGGGGTTTTTAAAGACTGAGAAGTATTTCTCAAGGGTAGCTTTTCCAAACAGAAAGTTGAGTGTTATAAAGTCCACCTCCCACAGACCAGAATTCACATCCATTGGCCAGGGGCAAATACCACTGGCTCTGCGTCCTCAGTCTCTTTGTGCCACTTCACCAAGTCGGAGCCAAAGGTAAGTTTTTATACTTGCTTTCTTCTTGGGTTAGAGACTTTTTCCCCTACTGTAACAACCTTTAAAAATAATTCAACTTGCTTTAATTATCTCCTGATGAACTTTGATTTAATGGATGTGGTTTAATTTTGCTATTGAGTTTATGTTATTCTTGGATAATCCAAAATTCTCAATTAGCTTAGGAGTTAACAACATTCTGCAAAGTAGTTGATCTCAGTAGTCATGCCATGACATATGCCAATAAAATTATTGTAGTTTCCAATATATGCCTTAAATCAAGTGCCCTGACACAGACCACATCCTTTGCCAGTATAGGCAGGCACTATTGATTAATATTGAATGAAATATTATGCAAAGGGAGAAAATAGTGAAATGTCAGGTGTTTAAAAATATCCCAATGATCATTACATTATGCATTTGGAATGTCTTTTGGGGTTATGTATTTTAAAGTTTTAAATAAACATACATTTTCAAAATATCATGAAATGGTGTCAACAGGACAAAAATTCAAAGTTTCAACTTACAAACTCCATTAAGTACTGGTATCATTGCTTAAAGGATGGAACATAATTTTTTAACTAAACATAGATGCTTCTCACTATTTTAAGGTTCACACAGACTTCCTTATTGCTGATAGCATTAGAAACTATGCCAAATGCAAGTAAACTCTGATATGCAACCATTTGTAATCAAATATAGAGTATGAAATAAGAAAAAGTATCAGCAAGTACATGATTTTTTGGAATAATGGAAGTTGCCAGAAATATACAAGGAAAATATTTTTTTTAGGTTGGTAGTGGCCCCTGTTAATGCTTCCCACTTGAATACGGAAAGATGGTTCCTGGAAGATTTGCAAATCACACTGTTTTATTAAGAAGGACTTTGTTGGTAATTGCCTAGAACAGTTCCAAATCTGCAATCCTGCAAAGACCTCTGCAAAAGCAAGTAAAATAGAGGCTTAGTTTATCCAGTGTGAATAAGAAATTTTATTTGAAGAAAGCATAAGAGGGAATAAAAAGGAGCTCCTTGTACTGCTTCTTATTCTCAGAGGAATTCATATCCTTCTACCTAAACCTGCTTCATAAAGACCTTCTTTCAAGTAGCTGAAGGTCAATGTGTCTGCCAGTGCATTCAAGTTTAAAAGTAATATTTATCATGAATTCCCTTTTATATGTGTGCGCAGGTACCAACACCATACCTTCCATTCTTAAAGTTAACCCAAGAAGCATATCCAAAATATAAAACACTCTAAAATTACACAAGCTTAATAAAAAATACTTTGCCTACTCAATAAATGATCACTAGGTAATATTTTTTGATAGGACCAACTTAACTGTTTAAAATTAAATGTGAGGGTCTTTTTTCCCTAAAGTAAATATATTCATTGGCATATACACAGAACTAAAATAATTAAAATTATAAGATCTTGATTGAACCAAAAACAAAATATGATATAATAGAAAATTAGAATTATGTTTGTTGAATAATTACAAAACAAATAACTGTGCTTAGACCATGTGTGTGCAAATGCTCCTGAAAGAGAATCTTGGAAAATAGTGCTTTTTAACATGTCTTTCTATTGATTGAGTTCAAATCTTAGATAGCTGTTAATAATTAAAATAAAATGCTAAGAACTAAATGAAAAAATAATTGTGTTTTCTCTTCCAGTCATGAACATTTTTAAAAATATTGCATGAGATATTAACTTATGTACATATCAAATTATGTATGTATTCAGATACCCAGAGGCAATAAGGAAGTAGCAGAAAAAATAAAAATTCATTATTTTGTTCTGTAGAAAGCTTTAGGCTTCTGTGTACAAGAAACAGTCATGAGTCCTACTGGTATCGCTAGCCAACTTTGTCTCAGTTTCCTCATCTGTAAAATGATGTGACAGTTGTAGTCATCATCAACACGAGCTCTATATCCCTGAGTTGACATAAGAATATTAATGCTCATTAAATGGTAAAACTCTTAGACAATCTAGAGCTGTTTGTGAATAAGTGTATCACAATCTTTCTGCATTCCGTTTTCTCCATAAAGTCAGTTTCACTGTAATTAAAATATCCACTGTAAAAACATGGATTAGTGTGTGAATTAATTTGAACATCTGGTAGCAATGGGCTCAGAAGCCATGCAATTTCTTGTGTGTTATGTTTGTAAATTAATTATCCATGTAAGGAAAGCCACCAGCTTGAATTCCTTGAGGTTGACATTGATTTATCAGTTCTATTTAGTAAAAACTATTCATAAGTTATTATCAGTTAAGAATTTATGTATTTTAATATTTTATGATTAGGAAAGTTTGAAAATGAAGACATTAGCAAGATTTGTTCTGGGCCTTGTCATCTTGGATGCTGCTGTGGCTGCACCAACTCTAGAGTCCATCAACTATGACTCAGAAACCTATGATGCCACCTTGGAAGACCTGGATAATTTATATAACTATGAAAACATCCCTATTGATCAAGCTGAGGTAATTGATCCCTTCCACTCCCGAGACTTTTGAAAGCATGGCCTGAAGGATGATTGGGGTTTATTCTCTTCAAATAGCTTTTTTTTCCCTTATTCATAAGTTGAGAGGTTTTATTTTAATAAAACTACTGCTCTTTAGAACATGTTCAATCTTTTGGAGGTTCATACTAGGTCAGTCTTTTGTTTCTTAGAGTTTATATTATTTCCTTCAAATTTCTTCCCCAAATTGAAGACAAAAATGAATGTCTATCAAGTTAAAGTGAAGAAAATTAAAGGAAAAGGCAAACAGCCAGGAAGAGTTAAAATAATATGCATGCCACGATAAGGAAAGTTTGGGCCAAAGGAGAAAGATGTGAGGTTAAAATGAATTAGTAGAAAATAAAAAAGAATACAGAGAAAGGACAAGGGGCAGGAACTCCAGTGTGTCCCAAGAGTGAATGTGCTTCCCTGAGTGACTGATAATTTCTCAGACAGTAATGTAGAAATTGGCAACTTTGTAGCCCATTACATAAATCTGATATGATGTGTTCCTAGCCAAATGCTAGGCTTTTTACATAACTAAAGGATACAGACTGATTTGTATGAATAAGAAAGCAAACAGACCTTGAAATGCTAGAGTGTTAACTAATGTGCAACATTGACAAAGACTAAATAAATAAACAACAAAAAGTTACATCATCTTTAAAGGATCATAACATGTTTTGGGCAGACTTTCAAGTATTCATCTTCCTGGAATATCTACTTTGGTTAACCAGGACTATGAAATATGTAGACAAAATCATACATTTAACTTGCAATAAACTTAAATATATCTTTATTAAGAAGATAGCAAAAAAATTTCAATATTATTTGTTGCCTTATGAAATACAAGAGTCAGATTTTCACAATAACGATAGTTTTCACAAGTCTTCTCCCCTCTCGCCTTTTTCTCTCCCTCTCCTTTTTCTCTCTATCTCCCTCTCGCTCTCTTCCGCCCTCACCCCCTTCACTCTTCCCCCAACTCCATCTCTCCCTCTCCCTTTCCTTCTTTTTAATGAAGTTTTAGGCTCCACAACAGATCACTTTTCTTCTGCACATTTGATTGTGACTCTATTTTCTAAGTCTTTACTAATATTTACTGTTTGATTCATTCCACTATGGCCTCTGTTATGATAAGGGGATTTTCTGTTGGGAACTTATGGTCAGTAACACCAATCTTGCTCCACATGACTTCTATATCTCCAACCCAATGCATCAATGCAGAGTATAAGATGAAATTTGTCCAGTAGTTAACTCATCTACTCTTTTCTATCTTGCATAAATACATTTTTTAAAAAAGTTCCATCATCTTGCTCTTTTTCCATCTTGTACAAATATATATTTTTAAAAAGTTTTAGGCCATATCTGAATTTATCTGCCAAATTAAATATTTTAGTACAAAATATTTGTCATTTCCCCCAAAAAATACTCCATAGGAGCAAGGATATGTGACAATTACCAAAAGTGAACCCCATATTTTGAGTAGGGTTGAGGAATGGATTCAAAGGTTCTGTTTATTCCTTTCACAAGACCAAATGCACAATAGGAAAAAATAATGTTTGGGACCAAAACTTCTCTAGGGAAAATTGTAAAGAAGATGAGCTATATTACCAGAATGCTTTTGAGCCATTCTTTGCTGATAGGATCCTTTGCTTTGCCTATAAAGCCCTAGACATTTTCATGAATTTCTGAAGTTTTTCCTAGTATCAAGAAATTTAAACTAAAAGACATATCTATGTAAAGATGATTTAATATACAACCTTTCCTCAATATTTACATATTCTGGAATAAGAACTTCCTGTAAAATACCAAATATGTGGCACTGTATCTTTATGCTCACATCCCTAGTTTTCCACAGACTTCTTTCTAAACAATTCTAGTTCCATTAAATCAGTATCTTGATGTCAGGGACAAAATTTGGATCATGAGAGAGATTCAGTGCAAAGTAAAATGCCTGCTACTAGCTTTAAAAATAGATGGGTCCATGTGGCAAGGAATGCAGGAGGCCTCTAGATGCTGAGAGAAACTGACAGCCAGAAAGCATTTGGGGACCTCGGTCCCATCAATGAAGAACCCAGAGCTCCACATAAGATCACAGCACTGGCTATCACCTTGATTTGGTCTCATGAGATGTTGAGCAGAGAACCCAGTCAGGCCACCTCTGGATTTTTGAGCCACAAAAATTGTGAACTAATAAATGGGCATAGTTTTAAGCTGTTAACTTTATGGCAATTTGTTATGCAGCAATAGAAAATTAATATAACATGTAACAACTAAAACTTTTTATTTCTGAAAAAGATTTGAAATAAACTGCTGCTGCAAATCTCGCACTTGTGAGTCCAGTGATTTAGCTACTTAATAAGATAAACCACTCCAAAATCCAGTGTTAGAATCTCAATTGAGATTTTTGATTTCTACTGGTGGTGGTATATTCATTGCCTCTTCAGTGGTTGAGAAAGAATCACAAAAGTATTTCTATTTTTCAAAACCATATACATTAACAGAATTCCAGACTGATGACTTACTAATTTCTAATGATCTATAATAGAATATCTAGGATCCACCAGATTCTATGTTAGGAGAGGTTTTAGACCCAAAAATTCCATCATAGGGATATATATAGCCCTGTAGATAAATTCGTTGGTATGACATAAAATGGTTACAGTTTTTACTGAGCTTTCATTTTACTTTAATGGTACGAATAGGAATTGGTTATAGGCTATATGATTAAAGTATAGACATTTTTCCCTTTCTGATAAATAATAGCTAACCCTAAGTGAACAATTTTTATGTGCCAAGTATTATATTCTAGTCATATTACATATATTTCCTCATCTATTGCTCACAACAAAACTATAAATTGCTATTATTTTTCCCATTCAATAGATGAGGATATTGAGAAAAGAATAGTTGATTAAATAATTTGACTAAGATTATCCTTCCTCCATTTTCCATGCTATTCCAAATGCCCTTTTAACTCAATATTGGCTTTAAGTGAACTAGATGCCAGGTGACCTAACACTCCTAAAAGAGAAAGAACAGCATTCTTCTATGGGTGGATACTGTGAACTAGAAGTTACTTTTATACATAACGTACTCTGTTGTCTAATTGTTCAAAAAAAATAGCTTAAGACTATTTCAAAGAATAATTGTGGATATGTGTTCTTCAATACATATCTAAATTCTGGACAATAACCTAATTTTATATATATCACATATTTAGTAGTCTAGGGAAACAATCTTTTATTTTCCTTAATCATCAGAAAACTACATTGTTCTAAGGTTGGTATTCTTTGAGTGGCTTGACTTGACATTGTCTTCTTGAGGAAGGTGGTTATTTGAAGTTTCCATTTCCATGGCATAGTTTTGGGTTATTGCTATTTCATTTCCCTTCGGTTGGAGGGGGCTTCACCTTGTTTTCTAAGAAAAACAGTGGCTCTGCCCATGAGGAATATCTCTTTCCAGCAAAGTGCTCAGTAGCAATATTAGTATTTATGGAGGCTCTACAGAATTATGTCAACTTCCATTCTTCCAGTAAAATTTCCTTGACTTCATCCAGGTAATTAGACTTATGCTTGCCTACACTAACTACATCAATTAATTTAGCCTTATACAATTACTTTTACTTAATTTTACCTGCAGTGTCCCTAGTATTCAATAAACATCAAGAAATGTTATACTACAGAACACTATGGAGCTGTTAATTGTATTTATTGTAGGATGGTATGAAGGACTCACAATGAAACTATGCAATGATCTTTACAAGGATGTGTAGGAGAAATTTCTCTCAGGCCTCTGTGTCAGAATGGGCTGCAACTTTTAAGGAATTTGCTTATTAAGTTATATATTGTGTAACTCATTGTGTTTGTGATTTTGTCTTTCCTGATCAAAAACCTGAAGCCCAGTTTTTGTGTCATTCTTCCCTGGTTTTATATAACTTCCCCCGGCTTTATTTTCCTGTCACTGTAACTCCTCATGTAGATTTGTTGAAGTATTACTATACGTTGTTTTAAAAGTGTTTCATGTTCTTTCTGGAATGAGACAGCGTATGCATTCATATGTAAATATTAATAAAAATAACAATGCATAAAGCAATATCAGTAAAAATTTACCACAGAAATCATCTTGCACAAGGCATGCTTTACTTGCTACAACTCCTCCATTGATCTTAAAATTGAGGCCAATTTTTCTTTTTCATAAAGAAAACAAGTGGCTAGATTGTTTAAGGTCATTCTTATTTAAAAGTTGACAATGAATAAATTAATTCAGCTTGAAAAATAGCATTTTGAGATGAAGAAGCTATAAGGTTCATCAAGGGAATAAAAATTAAATATAGCAAAGTTGTAGGAATGGAAGAAAAACTCCATGAAGGCAGCTGTATCAACTAATGATTGAGAAAGTTTTCTTTTCTATTGTCATCAATGTAATATGGTGCTGGGCAAAATAATTTTAGGATATATATTGATGCCCCATAACACCAGAAATTGCTTTAAAATAATCAAGCTAACTCTGGAAAATTTATAGGAACCAATGTCCACTTTAGATGATGATATATAAAAAGGCTCTTAACATTAGGTTTTTTAAATATAATAAATTGGTATAGGGTAGTTTGTCTCAAAAATTATCTCTGCGCTTACTGAACAAAAAATATTTAAATTAGTAATATTTTGAGTATTTCTTTACTCTTGTAACAAAACATACACAATATGTTTATCTTTGTATTTGAAATCATATCTCACTTTGCCCAATTTATACAGTATATTTTAAAGTTTCAAACATATGGTTTGCACATCAAAAACTTCATATTGGAAGAAGAGACTTTAACTATATCAGCCTGAATTAAATATTCTTTTCAGGATATGGGAAAAGAATAAAAGCTAATCTCCCTCTTCACTGAAGATTCTCTAGAGGGTGGAAAGAATTTTGCTGATGAGCTTTTAGTATGGTTGTCTGATCTATTTTCCATGATTCTTTTAAAAACAGTGTTCAACCAATTGATCTTTATTTTAAGCTACAGCATTTTTAATAAAACCTTAAAAAATGAAGCAACAAAAAATATACAATCATGGAGGTTCACTGGGAAGAAAATACTGATAGTCTTTGCCAGGGACATCTTTGTGTGTGTTTGTATTATACATTATTTATGAGACCACAAGCATAAGTTTATTCAAACAATTATCCTTGGAAAGAAGATATTACTGTATCCATTTAATAAGAATAACTGAGGATCAGAATAATTTTGTTCAAGGTTATTCAGCTAGTAGGTTTCAGAGTAAAATTTAAACCAGACTCTTTTAATGGCAAAGGAGAGAGTCTTTGGCACCAAAAGCCTCCATTATTTTTCTGCTACTTCTCTTTCATCTTTACTTCTTTTATCCGTGTCCAATATTGAGGATTCTTTTTCTGAAATTAAGTAGTTTGATTATTAGGAATCAGAAAAACAACAATTTTCAAATGATTACAATTAACACAGTATCCAAACATCTCTTTAAGCTGTCAAAGTATTAAAGGGAGCAAGAGGTAAAATGATCCTTTTGAACTGAAAGCTGCTTTGTCAGAAATATGGAGATTGAGCAGTCTTTGCCAAATACATTTCTTCCTCATCCATTTCAAGATAAAATAGAAAAAATAAGATACAGCTTTCATTGCCAAGTGTTCATAGTCACATTCTTTTAGATAATTAATATGGATCACTTAAATAAATTTGAGCACTAGGCTCATGTTTAAAGGAGAATTCTAGTATGCTGAACACATCTACATGCTCGTATGTTAAACCCATAAGAATACATCTTTAGTAACCCTGGCTGAACAGCTCAGAACTTTTTAACACCTTTGGAAGCCAATTTTTGACATAATGGTCACAATGAAGGATAGCTTCAAGATTTATTTATTCAACGGTCTAAAACAATTTCAGAAACAAATACAAAATTCCATTTTCTTTAATAAAAACCTTAGCTTGTGCTTCAGTAAACCATTTTGTATTATAACCCACATGGGTACATATAATATTAAAGTTTTTCTGGGCAATAGTGTTATGTTTTAAGGGACCACCTATATTTGCTTTGTCGATGCCCTATCTAAATCAGGATCAGCTCAGAGACAGAAAAATGGAGCTCAAAATAGCCCTTCAATACTGATAAAGTCTAGGTTGAAATACAGGACTGAGGTGTGAAGCAACTAAGGGCTTCTTGGTATAAAACTCCAGGTATAAACTATGCCATGAGTCACAGGCAATGCTGGCCGACCACAGGCCTCAGGACAGAGCCTACCCAGCATGCATGGAGGAGTAAGACAGACTAAAAGGGAAGGTGAACCACCTATGCCCAGTTCCTTTTCTCATTCATCAATTCCTCTAGTCATTCTTCGTCCCTCGGGAAGGGTGAATAAAGGGATCAACAGAGGATATTCCACTCCTCAGGATGGTGTCCTCCCAGGCCATTAGGCTCAGCCATTAAGTCAGTATGGCTCTCTCTTTCAAGAGAGGAAATCAGCCCATTTTTAGGACAATCATGCTTTCATCTTCATGAAACCTAGGCCCATGCCAACTACCATTCTTTGGTATATAGCTTTTGCCCCAGAAAGCTCTGAAATGGTCAAAAAGCACAACAATGAATTTCTACCAAAGGCATCTCTGTACCTGAGATTGAAATTTCCTTCTCAGTTCTCTGTTCTACCTCAAATTATACCACGTCACATTATTGAATAGAGTTTATGAGAGGTTCTACATTGAAATCAAATGCTAAGTGAATATACTCCAATAATAAAATTCCAGAAACATGAAGATGCCACAAGTTTCTATATAATTCACCTACCTCTATGAAGTTTTTAAGGAAAATTTAGAGACTAAAGATTAACACAGTCTAAATTTTTTTAAATCCAAAGGGATAGGAGCATAAAATCAGAATTTCTTGCCTTATGATTTAAAAGTCCAAACAGTTTGAAGTACAAAATTCCCTTTCCCTAATTCCTTTTGCTTCACCTCAGCTAGATGGAATTTTAGTGCCTGGGTCAAGCTGGATTCTTTCAGTAACTACAACCTGAGTGAACTTCATTCCCAAGCATCCCCTGACCTTCATATTTAACAATAATGAAAGCATTAATGTACACACAATATTATCACAACATTGGCCCTACCTTCACCAAATTTAAAGACAAAGTTAATCCTGAGTACCTAAAAGAGTTATTCCAGGGAAAAGTGTATTCCCTAAAGATAATATATGATATTGTCAGAGACTTTAGAAGAGAATTGATGGTACGTGAGGAAAGTCATAAGATGGGAAACATCCTGGTTTAGTCTCATCCAGATATTTGTCAGTTTACGTTCATTGCCTCCAATCTGCCAACTATCACTCAAATACAATTTTGAGAACTCTCCCACTAGGAGTTAAATTATGACACAAGTTTTACCAATATTAGAGCAGCTCTTCTCAAAGTGTGGTCCCATAACTGGCAATAACAGCATCACCTAGGAGGAAAGTCTATCACTCAGGTCTCACCTCAGACCTAATCAGAAACTCTCTGGAGGGGCCCAGTGACCAGTTATTTAACAAACCCTCCAGGTCTTCCCAATGATCTTATAGTTTGAGAGACACCAAACCAGGGGGAAAAAAAAAGCTGAACATAATGTCTCTTCTCTGAGTAACACCTGAGATCTTCAGGTTTTATAGCACAGTTTGTAAATATACAATAGTGGTGGGCTCAGTCACCAGGCCTTACCTTGAAGCTTTTGAATGACCATTTTTCTGCTAAGCCCTATGTCTCTGTCACACTATGCTGTATTTCATGCGTGTTCTGTCAGGTGATGGACTCTTTTTCAAGCAAGAATTTTCAGCTGGGGGTTTCTCCAGTCTTGAAGCTATGTGCACAGTAGCTTCTTCTCTTGTCTCCTATGGAATTCAATAGTCTACTGCCCAGAGAGTTTTCTCTATTCCCCAGTTTTTCTTTCAGCTGGAGAATCAACTGCAGCAGATTCCTGAACTAAAGCTGCTGTTGATATTTCTGAAGTCTTTCCCACTGAGGGCCTAGTAAAAAACAATCCCTCTATCACAATCTCATCAAGACTCTGCTCAACATTTTAACATCTCCTTCCTACATCCTACTCTGCAGAATAAGTCACTTCTCTGGTGCAATGATTCTCAGCTTTGGCTGCATATTTGAATCACCTGTAGTGCTTTTAAAAATCCCAGTTCCTAAAACACCCCAGACCACTGAAATTAAAATATTTGTGGGTGAGACCCATGTTTGGTGTTTGACTTCCCTCAGCTCTCCTAGCAGTGTCATTCAGTGCCTTTCTTTTAAAAAGTTATTTTAATATGCTTCTTAATTTGGTCTCATTAGTTCTTTAGGACTGCATGCTATATAGAAAGAGAGCCTTCCTTTTTCTTAGTTATTTGATATTTTCATTTTGGTTCACACTTTTGTTTTTCTAACATAGTCCTCTAGATTTTATCCTGTGGCATATTCCAAAGTCATATATATAAAATCACTAAGTTATGAGGCTGCCAAAAGTGATGCTATTCAAAAGAAAATTTGGAAATCTCCAAATTTCTGAGTTGGATAATCCTACCTGGATATGTTTTCCCATTGGACTAATTTTTAAGCCAGAATTGGAGTTGACATTTTATTGTCCTAACTCTCCATTAATATGCCTTATGTTCACTGGGTCTTCCCTAATTGCACAAATTTCTCATTCTTGCACTCCTAGGGCAAGTTCTGGTAAATCCTGCCTTGAATTTTCTAGGGACAGAGAGACTTACCCTCTATGTTTTTTAAGGTGAACACACACACAGGCATTGAAATAATACAAGAACTATTGCTTGGTGATGTTGTTATCCATCATCAATTATTATGATGATTGAATTATGATTATTGTGAATATTATTGTACAATTATTGTTTTGTGATGCCAATGCAGCCAAGACAAAATGCAGATATGTGAGCTATAAAAGGTAATCACAATGATATCATGCTAATCTCCTTGTTAACTTTCAATGTGGGCTTCGAAGTGTTAAAGGGCACATATGCAAATACATATTTATATACTGTATTCCTTGACACATTTGAAAAGATGCACAAAGAAAATATATATAAAAATATTGATGCTTGACCAATCTTTTCACAGGTGTGTTCTCTTTGGATTTTTGATATCAAAAACTCTGATTAAAGACCTAGAAATGAAAGAAATCATATCCAAGAAAATTTAAGATAAAAATTCTTCTATAACTATATTGAATTTATAAGACATATAAAGAGAGATTGGAAATTGAAGAGGATAGTAAATTTTGGTAGCAGATAAAAAAAAGAACATCTCAGAGGCTAATTTGTCAAGCCAATAAAATTCTATTCAGCAGTCTTCTTTTACTGGCAGTATGATTTCTATTATGCTAATAACTGCAAAAACTTATGATCATTAACAAATGTAAAGATTTTGATCTCTTGGGAAACAGCCCTTCTTTTTCCTTATGCTATTATAGAGCTGATTTACCTAGAGTTCTTTGTACTGGTTCTATGGTCATCAACACTCTTTTGATTATAATTAGCTTCCCAAGTGGGACTATAGACGCAAAGTGTGCTGATGGCAATAAGAGGATTCAGGTGGGCATTCCAGTGTAATGCAGTCTTTTGAACTTGTTTGAAATAGTTCTGTCCCTAAGAGATAAAGTTAGCTTTCTAGATTTGTAAAACTTTGCAAGAATCTGCCACTAATATTGGACAGTAGAAAAATTTAAATGTAATAATTATCCCTTGCAAAGGCCATTCACTGTTAGTCGCTTCTCCCTGGGGCATCCTCTCTAAATGCACATTTTTTCCTGTTCAAAATGTCTATCGTTACCCTGTGATAATATAGTCATTATCACTATCATCTTCTTCCTCATGAGTAAATAGTAGCTTTACACAAAGAAGTTTTACAAATAAAAATGCATAGCTTATTATACTTTGTGCCTAACTCAATAAAGGCTGAGTTAGAAAAAACAATTTGTTTTGTGTTGGGATGAAAAATATTGAAATGTAAAAAAAAAAAAAAAAAAAAAAAGAAACAACTAAATTACTCCACCAAAAATAAAGAGCTAGAGTTTGGAAGATTCCAAATATCTTGGTTTTCAGTCCAATGTCTTTGTTTTCAATTACTGTGACTGACTCCCCCACCCCCATTCTCATGAGATTACTGATTTCAGCCTACACTAAATTATCTAAATTGTCTTTCTGGCATCCTTACATGGAGAGCAAGGGCAGTAAGGGAAAAGGGAACATGAACTGACTTTGCTATTAGATAATGTTTCTAAAGTCTTTGCCAAAGTTCCCTACCAATATTATTTGGAGACATTTAATTAGAACTAGATAATATAATAAGAAGCCTATTAAGTTTCTTGAGCCTAAGGAGATGATAGTGAATGGAGTCCTGAATAAACTGGGATAAAGCTGAAGTAGGAAATCTTTCTGGCAACTAAAAATGAAATATTGCCATTTTCTGACAATAAGAAGTGGAAATTAGAAAATAAAGATGTGGGCAAAGAAAATAACACTGTTGTCTCAAAACAAACAAATAAAGAAAACCCCAAAGACTAGAGGGTATGAATAAGTGAAACTATTAAATGACTTCTTGTCTCTTTTGCATTAAATTTTTCACTTAAATATTACATCGAATGCAAAGAAGCATTACCTTTTAGAGTTATGAATTTATGAAGAATAACCATATACTGGGATAGAGTGGAAAAAAACTAAGAAAGCATTTACATGTTCTAAATTCATGATATCCTAGCAAGTCAATCCAATTATAATAATTTTACTTTATTTTATATAAACAAAAAGCCATTAACTAATTTTGATATATAACTTGCAAATACTTATTCATTAATAGCTATACATTTTGGCTTAAGTTAGTAAAATAATGAGATTTAAAAATAAATATATTGAAATAATGATAACTTTACTCAAATTTATAGGTATAATATTTCAGTAAGTACTACACAAAATAACCAAGATCAAAGAACAGTTGTTTGTGAAAAAAAAAATCAGTGAGGATAGAGACAAAAAAAAAATGTGCAAGTATTTTTTCTAATGTCAATGACATGTGCTGGATAAATCAACCGATAAAATAAAAATTGCTCTCTCCATATAATTAGGAAATGGATAAAAAACCAAATATTGAAAATCAAAAATGTTGGAGCAAGTTACACTAGTAGCTGTAACAAATAACTCCAAAGTCTCAGTGACTGAACACAATAAAAGTTTATATCTTGCTGACATGACTGTCCAGTGCAGGTCAAAGAATACTACTTTGTACTACTTTCCTCCTTGTAGTTACTCTTGTACACATTCAGGGAACACCATTCACATAGAATACCACATGATTAGTGCCTCTCAAAGTGTGCAATAGAATTGCTCTACCTCTGGGTGTATATTTCCATTTTCCCTCAAATATAGAATATACCTAACTCACATTCTTAAATCAGCAATAGATTTGAAGCCAGTTTCATCAAAAGAAGTCAAAGCACACATCTTTAATTTCCTTTCACAATATATTTGTTCCTACAATGATGGTCCATTGGCAGGCATGGAGCTGTCTGAGCCATAACTAATTGATTTTCACACCCAGTCTCTTATGTACCTTTAACCATGTTACAGTATTTTCTTTTTTGTTTCTTACCCTGATGTACAAAACAATCCTCTAATGTGTCAAAAATTGCCATTGTTTACCTGTACTGATTCAACAATATCTATCAGAAGGCCTACTAACAGCTAGGCATACTGGGGCAGGATCTGGGAATATAATGGCAAAAAAGAAAAGTGATATATAGTATCTACCTTCATGAGGAGATAGATATAATTAAATATTCACATGTGCAACATAAAATCAGTATCAGTTTTTGCTCTGTAATAGACAATCTCAAATTTTTGTGACTTAAAACAACCATTTGTTTAGCTCATGGTTTTTTAATTCTGCAATCTGGGCTCTGCTGTACTTTTCTGGTTTGGACCAGGTTCACTCAGATACCTGCAATCGGTCACTGGGTTGGTTCAGGTCTGGCTGGGCTAGGCTGGCCTCAGCTGAGATGGTTTCCTCTTCATGATGTGCTCTCTCATCTTCCAACAGGCTGACCACACTCTGTTTATGATGACTACACAGGGTTCCTAGAAAGCAAATGGAAATTTGCAATGTTTATGGAGGGAAAACCCTCAAAATTGACATAACATTAGCACATTCTATTGACTAAAACAAATTAGGGGGCTGGTATAAACTCAAACTTCAAGGAATGAGAAATTAGGCTTTCCCCTGTGATTATAGTTGAAAAGTCATATTGCAAAAAGGCATGAATCCAAGAAAGAGAATAACTGCAACAATTTTTAAAAATCTGCCACAAATGCAGATTGATGCAGGCTGAAATGCTAACAGGAAGTATACAATGCTGTGAGAACCACCAAACATATTTGTCTGAGTCAGCTAGATCATGAGAAGTTTCTCTGAGGAAGTGACACTGGAACTGAATAGAAAGAACAAATAAGCAGTTAATTAGAAAGCCAAGGAGAGAAGAGAATTCCAGGCAGAAAGACTAGTGCATGCAACTGTCCTATAGAATGGGCACTGAGAGCATAAGAAACTAAAGACAGCCATTGCAGCCTAAGTAGACAGCAAAAGAGCATAGTTGGTCTGAGATGGAGGATGAGGAC
This sequence comes from Mirza zaza, assembly GCA_008750895.1. Classification (NCBI taxonomy): domain Eukaryota; kingdom Metazoa; phylum Chordata; class Mammalia; order Primates; family Cheirogaleidae; genus Mirza; species Mirza zaza. Next base: position 62,519 of record VSMD01121729.1, read on the forward strand.
ACTTAGAAAGGACAAATTGTGTCCTGTACATCAAATATTTTTAAACTTATTCTAAAAATAATGACACTTTTTTATTCTTTAATATTTCATTTTTAATTATTATGGGTACATAATAGTTGTACATATTTATAGGGTACCTGTGATGCTTTGATATAGGCACACAATGTATATTAATCAAATCAGGGTAACTGGGGTATCCATAACCTCAGGCATTTATCATTTATTTGTATTAGGGACATTCCAATACTCCTCTTTTAGTTATTTTAAAGTATACCCTAACTTATTGATTATAAGTCACTTCATTGTACTATCAAATATTGTTCATTTTATCTAACTATCTAAACTTTTATGGTACTTACATTATTCTAAATATTTTACATGTTTTATATTTTAATCCTAACACAGCTGAACTATTTATGCCAGGATTTTACAAATAGAGAAACTGAGGGCCAAGGAGGTAAAGTAACTTGTCCAAGGTCCCACAGTGAGGTTAGATTCAAATTCATCTAGCATGAATCCTTCTGCTTAAATAATATGCTATAATGTTTCTGCAAAGCCATTGTTCTTGTGGCTATTAACAACAATAAAACCCATTGAAGAAATTTAAGTAGGGTTGATATGATCAGGTTGTTTTTTTAGAAGTTTATTCTCCACTAATCATCAGGGAAATGCAAAGTAAAACCATAATGAAATATCACCTTACACGTACTAGAAAAGCTATCTTCAAAAAGATAAAAGATAAAAAAAATGTTGGTGAGAATGTGGAGAAAAGGGAATCCTTACACACTGTTGTGGGAATGTAACTAAGCCATTAAGGAAAAAATATTATTTTTTTAAATTAAAAGTTGAACCACCTTATGATCCAGCAATCTCCCTACTGGGTATATATATTCAAAGGAAATAAAATCAGTATGTCAAAGAGATATCAGCATCCCTGTGTTTACTACAGCATTATTCACAATAGGCAAGATATAGAATCAATCTATAAGTCATCTATCACTGGATGAATGGATGAAAAAAATTTGGAATGTCTACACATGGAGCACTATTTAGCCATAAAAAGAATGAAATCCTGTCATTCGAGAGAACATGAAGAACATTACTTTAAGTGATATAAGCCAGATGCAGAAAGACAAATACTGCATAATCTCCCACATACATAGAATCCAAAAGCTGATCTCATGGAAGGACATACCGAATGGTGGTTACCAGGGGATTAGGTGGTTAGGGAGAAAAAGAGGATGGGGAGATGTTGATCAAAGGATATAGTTACAGTTATACGGGAGCAGGAAAAGGCCTAGAATAGGTGACTATAGAGATTATAGGCAAATACAGAGACAGAAAATTTATAAGTGATTGCCTGGAGCCAGGGGTCAGGAGGGGAAGAGGCTCTGGGGAGAGAACTTGGGAATGACTGCTAATGGTTATGGAATTTCTGTCTTGGGTGATGAAAATGCTGTAAAATTGATTGTGTTGATGGTTGCCTAACTCTGGGAATATACCAAAAAACCATTGGCTTGTACACTTTAAATTGGTGAATTGCATGATACATGAATTATATGTCAATAAAGCTGTTAAGAAGAAAATAAAGAGTTCATTCTCACTGCATGTATACTGGAGGACATTCCAACTTCCTGTAAGTAGGCTATTGCTATATACCAGGCAAGAGAGGATAGTAATTTAGATTAAGATGAAGGTGGTAGATAAGAGGCACAAATAATGGTATTGAGAGATATTTAGAAAATAATATCCACAAGTATTAATAAAATGGACAGTAGATCATAACTTAAGCATAATGCCTGGCATAGACATTCAGTCTGGTTGATTAGATAATTATAAAGACTGGAAAACTTTCTAACATTTATAAATTCATTCATTCACTCAGTGATCCTTCTATTCATTCATGAAGATAGGGATCAAATCTGGGTAACTTAAATTCCTTCATAGCACTTTTTCCATTACATATATATTACATTTCATAGAGGTCTTCACTGAAAACTTAGCTGTAGATTAGGTGCTGAGATTTTTTAAAAATCAAAATATCACAAAAAAACAGATTGAGTTTTATTACTTCGAACACAATGCTGAGTGGCAGCAAATGGTTTGTGATCACCATAAACAGGTATAATTAACATGCTCATCAAGAAGTCTGTAGTAAAGGGACTCAGTGGCACATGAAGCAGTGAGTAAGAAGTAGGACTTCTGTTTCTAAACACAACAATTCTTCATAATTTTATACTGAAATTGAGGCAAATAAATTAAGGAGGATTAATAGTAGCAATATAGTTATACAGATCATTTAGATATGCTTTTTGCTAAGGGACAAATGGATTTCATCAAAATTATTTTTAACGAAATGTTACTGTCATTTAAAATGGTACTGAGTGCTTTTATAGAGAGATTCGTCTATAGACAACAATGCTGATTATTAGAAAATGAAGGTCTTAAATTTTTTTGCAGTATTATTAACAACATAAATATTGCTAGCAAAAGTTTCAGTTCAATCTGATACAAGAAATGTAAGATTATTTTCTGTTGAGAGTCTTTATTTCTCCAGGGAGCAGAAACTTAATTTGAGACATTTCAGGGTCATTCTAGCCCCTTTACCCTGAGATTGGATTGAGATGCTGGGCTGCTGACATGGAGTCAAGGCTGCACAGGGTGCAGAGGCTGAGGAAGATGTAAAGACTTTTTTCCTTGGCAATTATCTCTCCAGGCTGACATCTGCTGAGACCTCACTCTACCCAGGTCACTGCGGACTATGCATTTGTCATCTCTAGTATAGATTTACTCTTTCAGAACATAGATTGTAAGTCTAAGCACAGTCTATCATGACATAAATTATCTTCAGTTTCTAAGGCCACGAAAACAAAAGAATAGAAATAAACAATGTACTGCAAACCAATCAAATCAATGTATGTACTCTGCTGGTACTAGGTCAAGACAATGTGTAAGTGCAGTGATGATTAAGATCAAAGTCATATGTAGTAGTGACTTTTCTATTATGTTGTTATGTTTTAGGGTAATATAATGAACAGGTTAAAAAGTGCATTCAGTAGGAAGCAAGTCAGAGTAAAACAAGGAGGTAAAGGAAAAACAATGGACGAAAACTCTGGAAGAATTTATGAATATTTATATGTGTCTCCATTATATTTTCTTTTGAGTATTGCCAATTGTCACTAGAGAAAAAGGGGCAGGGATATTTTCTGGCCATTTGTGTTTACATTCAAATTTAGTTTTCTGCAACATAAGCATAAAAGTCTGCCACACAGACAGCCAGGTGGTTATGTTTCCCTCGCCTCATTATTTTGTATGCGTTGCTTCACAACTTCATATCACAGTATGAAGACTGTTAAAAGAGGGAAAAAGACAGAAGCCTAAATCACTTCTATTTAATAGTGAGAATAAATGTGTCTACAAAGCAAAAGGCTCTCCAGGCACAGTACTTTGAGGTTACAGCTCTGCAATTGTGCTGAACTGAAAAGGCATTCCATTTTCTTGGTTTTCAAAGTTGTTTCACCATTCACATTTTATTTGCAAGTAAGCATGAACAAAACAGTTTCTGATAAACATAAAAACCGTTTTTGCCTCATTATATTGGATGACAAGTGAGATCTTACAGCTTCACACCAAATCAGTGGAAAAACAATTATCTGTAAAAAGTATGTGCAAACATTTTTCTTACAAAGCTAAAGATTCAAGGCAACGTGTCTGGAATTTGTTTCTCCCTTTAGGCTGCCTCCATTCCATGAAACATCTGTCTCAATTTCCGCTCTTCCTGGAGCCTCCTTTTGGTCTCTTTGCAAATCCATTCCTTCTGAATCCGCCTCATTCTAACCCTACAGATGGAAACCGTATGTCTTTCTGTTTAAGGAAATGTGCCCAATCTTCTCAGCTGGAGATTTCTGGCCAAGCTTTATAGTATCTTCATGTATGGCTTCTAATGTACCCAATTCAGTATAATCTGCTTTGGGTTTGATTTCATGCTTTAAATGATTTAAAATAAGCATTAGCACATTCATTGATTCTTCTCAGAAACTCTTTGAAGCATAGAGCTGTGAATTAGATATATTTTGGAAAGTGAACTTTAAAAAAAAAATTATACTTCAATAGTACTTGTTGATCACCAGTAATACTTGTTACAGCCTAGAGGCACACAGATAAAAGACTTAGCTCAAGAGTTTACCATCTAATAGGCTTGGATAGGCATAAAACTGATACAATACAGTGTAGGAAAAGCTGAAATAAAGAGACTCTATGGAAGCACAGAAGAAAGCACAATTCAGAAATGTCAACTGACAGGAGAGTTTAGTGTCTCTTAAAAGGACAATTTTCATCTGTGATTTGCAATGTGTCCACATCTATCAAGTGTGACACTATTATAATAATAAGTCTATCTTTAAAATCTTAGGGTTATCTGAAACATCCAGAAAATATCTGGTCTAATTACATGTTTATTTTAGAAATGAAAGGAATAGTTTATAAATTATTATGGCGTCAAGTAATTTACAAAGTAACTTGTGTGTTTCTTGGCAATTTTAATGAAAACAAATAAAGAAGGGTGGAAAGGAGCAAGAAGCAATATTGATATGGTCGAAGGAGAACCTGGGATTTCTGGGGATACTGTGGGGACGCTGGACCACAGTGGGTGGGGTCCTGATGTTGGCACCCCAATCGACTAGAGCACATTTCCAGCTCAAGCTTACAAGGTCAACAGGGAGGTAGACATTTACTAAGTAACACAAAGGAAAGACATTGAGACAAAGGAGGGTAGATGAAAGTAAGGGTTTGTTCTAAATCCAAAAAGTATTATTAGAAGCAATGACTCATTACTTAAAATGAGCAAATAAGAAAGAGAGAAAACAGAGTGAAATCCAAAATATAATCTCTGCAAAAAAATCTTTGAATAATTTTGCAATTTTATAAATGCTTCCTAGTGTCAGCACTCTCCAAAAGGTCAATTTTAGCATACCCAAATATTGTTGCCAATATTTGTTATTCAGATAATAGTGATAACATATGAGAAATAGCGTATCATAATCAAATCATACAGTTTTTATGTCATTATAATTTTATTTTAGTAAAAAGAATACTTTTTAGTAAAATGCCAGTCAAGGAAACATGAGTTGTTGGTAAGTAACAGAATATTTGAATCTAGGAAATCAAGGATTGAAAGGACGGGAAAATACACATCAATTTATTAGTTATTATCTTCAATGGGAGTAAAATTAGGGCTGGAGAGTGAAGGGAACTTCTGGAGTTTACTCTGCATACTTCTGGATAATTTGACTCTTTCATAACAATAACGTATTCTCACAATGCTATGTAGTGTTAGAAAACAACATGTAAGGCTTTTTAAACTCATGAAATGAACAAACATAACATGATGTTAAAAGACCAAGAAGACAAAAAAACAAAAAGGTATTAGAAACAATTTCTGAGATTCCAGAGACAGAATTAATTAAAACCAACAACAGTTACTATAACCCTGTATGCGCGGCCCCAAGCAAACAGGACAGGCACATCATGTTGAACCTCAGAACAGGACTGACCTCTTGTGGCAAATGTGGGTACATTTTAAATCTGTGTCACTGCCACCCAGGGCGATTGAGAAGGTTGCCTGATGACATTCTGCCTTTTTTCAGATTGAAATAGCAACAGTGATGCCTTCAGGGAACAGAGAGCTCCTCACTCCACCTCCACAGCCCGAAGAGTCCCAGGAGGAGGAGGGGGAGGAGGAATCCACCCCCAGGCTGATCGATGGCTCTTCCCCACAGGAGCCTGAATTCACAGGGGTTCTGGGCCCGCACACCAATGAAGGTCTGTACGTCAGCGCTGAATTATAATTGGGTTCACTTGATCATCCCTCAAACCTGACAAGCTCCAACTCCACAGGGAACCCACACGACCCAAGGAGAAAGTTCTGGAATAGGCTGGGTTTGGAGCAAGAGTTACACACATATTTTAGATAGAAACATAAAGCAGTTTTAATAATTCAATTTTGGCCTGATGGAAATGATCAAATAACCAAAGATTTGGAATGGTAATATTTGTCTGGCATCATGACTCAAAACTTTTGGGTGGAATGCATTTCTAGAACAAAGGGTTTTCTATGAGCAAGATGAAATCTATGTCTCTGAGATCAGGCTGCAGCAGTTCAAAGCGATAAGGTGAGAAGGAATGATGATGATAATAGTGGCAATTGTCATAACAATATTTTACATCGATTGAGCACATACTACCTTTGGACCTAATGCTCAGCACTTCACATTATCTCGCTTGACTATTACAACCTTCCTGTAAGGATGTTAGTATTATTCTTTTCATTATCACTGAGAAAACTATAACTCAAAGAGGATTATAACTTGCCAGAGATTACAAAGCTATCAGTACAATGGGTTTGAAGCGAGCCTGTTCAGATTCTTGCCTGTGTGTTCATTGGAAAAACATGCTTCTCCTCCTCACTCAATCCTAGAAAACAACAGAGAGAGGAAAAGAGAAAAAATATTCCATAACATCAGATACCATTTTGCATGGCCTGAAGATGATCCAAACCAGGGCCTTTTAGTTAATGAGAAGGAATTCCTGGTGCTAAATGTGATTCTATGATTTGTCTATATTTATTATTAGAATTTGTCACTGTCAGCCTCAGGGATACTCAAGAAGACTCACACTAGAACACTTTTACGTACACAGAAAACAGCATAGTAAGGGAGTATAGAAAAATGAGGCGGGTTCCCATTGCAACAGTCTAGTGAATATTGAATGTCTCTGTACGGCACAAAGAAAATGTGTTGAGTCAAGAATGGATAAACTCTTCTATCAATAATAAACTCTTAATAATAACTAACATTTATTATACTCACTATGGGCCATGAATTACATTTATTCATTTAATCCTGACATCAACGCTGTAAGGTAAGGTAAGTTCTAGTAACTTAGAACTTATTTTTCTGTAGATACAAAACATTTTTAAATGGCTACTATTCTTGGATATTTCTGTCTAGTACAGGGAGAGAAACATCTAAACAAATTTAGAAGCAATACTGTGTTTTGCAAAAAGTCTGTACAGAACATATTGGGAGACAAAAGAGAGGGAAGAGCAATATAACATAAAGCAAGACAGAGTAAGAATAAGAGTACAGGAGTCAAAACTGAGACACAACAGCCAAACCATATGCATCTGAATCCCAGCCCTGAGGCTTACTGGATGTACACTCTTGAGCAAGGTATTCAATATTTCTTGTGCCTTAGTTTCCTCATCTAAAAAATGTAGATACTAAATAATAGAACTTACTTTCTACAGTTGTTGTCAGAATTAAATGAATGAATATACTGCCTAGCCTATAGTAGGTGTAATAAATATTAGTTATTATCAAGATTCTATTATTGATAAAGAGTCTATCCATTTTTTTTTACTCTTAACAAATTTACAATGTACCATACAGTATTATGTTGTATAAATACTATGTTGTATAGCAGATCTCTACACCTTATTCATCCTGCATAACTGAAACTTTACATTCCTTGAATAACACCTCCACATTTCCCCTCCATGACAACATTTGGTAACCACTATTCTACACTTTGCTTCTGTGAGTTTTTAACTGTTCACGAATAGGTAATATTAAAAGTTGCCTTTTATCAAATGCTTCCTATATGCCAGTCATTTAAAGTATTTTATGTATATTACCTCTCTGAAGAGAGTCACAACACTACGTACTAGGTACTATTTTCTCCATTTTATAAATAAGAAAAATAAAACTCCAACATAGTGTATAAAATTTGTCTAAGATCATGGAGGTGGTAGCTAGTGGTCCTGGAATGCAAATACAGAATACTACATCCTAAGTTGGTGTCTTTACAAAAAAAGGTAGGAAGATACACACACAGTGAGAAGGAAACATAAATATCCAGCAGAAAGCACGCTAAATAGGAAAATTAAATATCCCTAGAACATTATTTACTTTTAAATAATTTTACATCCTTCGAAAGTTGACCCATCTGACATCAATATCTGGGGTCTTTCATATGATCAGGAATAGTGGAGAAGCATAATGCCCAATAGTTTTAAAAGCTTTAATCAAGTTATGGCTCAATAATGTCAGTTTTAAAACAACAATACAAAAATATGAATTTTTTTCTTCTTATTTTTGTCTCTAAAGTAGTCCAAGGATGAATAATAAAATTTAAACTCTTATTCATAATTTAATTTTCAGAGAGGAAGCATAAATTCATCAAAGTTAGTTTTGAAACATTTAAACCATTAAAAAATATATAATATTTTTGCCTTTCATATAAATTTCTAAAATAATATTCTAGAGCCATGTAATGTAGGCTTGAGTTCTGAGGGAAAAAAACTAGAATTCAATTATAACCAATGTGAATATACATAAATTACTATAGGCAATTATTGCTAAATTAGAAAGATCATGAATAGATAGAAGAATAAAATGTCTTACCTCCTACAATTTTTGTGATGAGTAGAACATATTAATTTATAACAATTGGAGAAAGTGGTAAGTATTAAATATTTTATAGCTCCCCCTTAAAATTATTTTCCTGGATTTTCATTCTTAAAATAGTTTTCATTCTTGAAGTAGTTATTGTAAATGAGTTTGCTATTTAATGATAGCAATAAGACTTTAGTTGGTGCATTATTAGTTCTTGATCACAAACCACAAATAGGCCCTTTAACGAGGGTAACCAAATGTCCTGGTTTATCTCAGAGTGAGGAGTTCGGGAAATGAGTGTCTTTCAGTGCTAAAGTCAGGAAATTCCCAGGTAAACCAAGATGAATTGATCACTGAGCAATTCCAAGACATTTTGAAATTCCACCAATCTCTCCTCTTCTAATTTCTGTCATGGCTATTTCACTTTCTCCATGCATCTCTCATCTCACTGCCCATCTCTACCTCCTCCCCTAGAGCTCTCAGCTAATCAGATAACCTAATCTCCTACTGCACAGAGAAAGTGCAATCTCCCAGTCACCAGGGCCTGAAGCTTTGTGTTTCCAGACGTATAATCTACCTACATCTAGATCAGTGCACTCTATTTCCCTCTCCTCCTAAGACACAGAGACACTATCTGTCCTTCCATGTGTGGGATGTGTATACTTTCCATGTGCTTCCAGTTCTATTTCCCACTGCCATCTCATGGTCCCTTTTATATTCAACTCTCCTCCTCTGGATCCCTCCCACTTTAATCGCCCCCATCATAAAAACCACAAACATGTTTTCTTGCAGTTATAGCTATCTCTCTTTCCTCATTCTTCACCAACATCTCAAGAGCATTTTTTGTATTTGCTGTAATTTTTCCCTGACCTTCAACTTCTCTCTTAGCCTACTGTTATCTGCCCTCCAACCCCATCACTCCACAGATCTTGGAAGTTGTCTGATAATCATTGTACCAATTAATCTAAGAATATTTTTCAGTTAACTGATCTGACATTTCAGCAGCCTTAGCTATTGACTATTTCCTTAAAACTATCTGTCTACTCGGCCTCCATATCATTGCTTTATCTCATTTTTCCTCCTTTCCTCTGGTCACTGATTCCTTATCTTGTTTTGAAGCCCACTGTCCTCTATATGACCATTAAACAGAAAGTGAAGGAGGGGGAGGGGCAAGTGTGCGTCTATGACAGAAAAAAAAAAGAAAAAGAAAAAGCCTCACAAATATCATTGGCCCTATTGCCTTCTCTATCACCATTACCCTAGCCCAGCTACCATCTTTAATCTAGACTATAGCTTACCTCCACTCTTCCCACTGTCCTCCCTGAGTCTTCCAATACATCTTTTAGCACAGTGATCTCTTGGCATGCAAATCAGATCATGTAATGTCTCTGCCCATCCTTAGCATAAGGGATAAAACTCGTAGCACAGCCTACACAACCCCTGAAGGTTACATCCCAAATATTCCAATGCCTTCTGTGTTTTTGTCACATGGACCATCTTTCAGTTCCTCCAAAGTGAGAGACTTGGCACATGCTGCTTTCTCTGCCTGGCATACTTTTTCCTTCCTACCTGCGTAGCCAATTCCTTCTCTTCCTACAGATCTCAACCCAGTTGTCACCTCCTTAAAGAGCCCTTCCATGACTCCCAGACTGGGTCAAATCCTCCTGTGTTATGCTTATATGATAATTCATGATATTTATCTCATTCATAATTATATTTGTGTGATTAACCTTCATCTCATGTAGCATATCATAAAAAGAACTGTTTCTCTTTGTGCTCACCAGCGTTTTACCAGCTAGCATGGTGCCATTTATATAGAAAGGATTCAATAATATGCATTTGATATATTTGTTTTTAATATTGCATTTGCAGAAAACTTTATAAGAAAATATAAATTATACTAATGTGGTCTGCATGACACTCTAATCTTGTTTACCAAATCTTCTTAACTACATAATCTCTTAGAAATTGTTTTTGTTACTTACATATAATTTTATTTAACTCTCTCTTTTAGACTTTCCAACCTGCCTTCTGTGTACTTGTATAAGTACCACCGTATACTGTGATGACCACGAACTTGATGCGATTCCTCCATTACCCAAGAACACTGCTTATTTCTATTCCCGCTTTAACAGAATCAAAAAGATCAACAGAAACGACTTTGCAAGCCTAAGTATGGATGACAGTATTAATGTCCTCTTCTTTACAGACTTTTAAAAAATTTTACAGTTTAGTGTTGGTACTAAGAATGAAACTGGAATGTGGAAATATGGCTCATAAATCAATTATTTTTTCTTCTTTAATTATAAAGATTTGCTTTAATAATGAAAATAAAAAATTAAATATAAACACATAAATAATTATATTTTATATTCTAGGACTTTTATCATGGTAATGACATTAAGAGTAAAATGTTATGGTCATATATTTATGAAGAGTTGGCTTTTTTGAATAAACTTTAATTAAACCATCGTTGCTCTGTGATTAATGAATGTAAGCCTAAATTCTGACTTTATAGTTATTGCCAACTGAGAAGAATTTCGGTATGTGTCTTCATAAAGGGTTTTAATCATTTGAAGATATTTTTAAATGCCTGTGTCTTTGACTAGTAGAAAATACAACACTCTTTCATTAATGAGAAAAACATTTTTAAACAGTAGAATCCAAAGTTTATGAAAAATATGGAAAAAGACCAGTTATTTTAAATATAATGTGCCAATTTCTTAGCTAACATTACAGTTTTTATAAGTGCATAAATATGAATAGTGTTAGAAAGAAACGATTTTTTATCAAATAGTTAAAAGATAATTATTTAATTAACTGTCCATTGTTAATTAAATTCATATTTATATCTGCTATATATGGGAACATTTATATTCAAATTTTATGTGAGCAAACATATACAAGAATATTTAACTTCTTCTTTTCATTTTTTTCTTCTAGATGATTTAAGAAGGATTGATATGACATCAAATTTAATATCTGAGATTGATGAAGATGCATTCCGAAAGCTGCCTCAACTTCGAGAGCTTGTTCTACGTGACAACAAAATACGGCAGCTCCCAGAATTGCCAACCACTTTGACATTCATTGATATTAGCAACAATAGACTTGGAAGGAAAGGGATAAAGCAAGAGGCATTTAAAGTAAATTTGAAATTTTATATGAAAAACTTTCATCTTCCCATTTCATTCACTAGCCTTTTTTATTTCTATAAGAGGATTTAATTTAATGAGATTTTTAACTTCCAAAATAAATGTCACAACCATATCTATCATACTTTTGAGAAATAACATGTTCTGGTACATTCTGAGGTTGGTCAAGCACCAAGAACAGAGAGTACAACTGGAATAAGAAGTAGGTGTCTGCCTGGAGCACCAGGCTACAAGGAGCACCTGCAAGTGGTACAAGCCAGAGACCTTGTGTTTACCAAGTGTTCCACTCAGGAAAAGTACTTTATGTGGTTAAAAGGATCATATTTGGGCAGGGTGCAGGTGACGTCCTGAGGACAGAAGCTCCTAAAAGTCCTTGTAAAGGCGATAGGTTCGGAGAACGTTAGGGATTTTATTTTCTAAGTGAAGGGAGCAGGTTTGGGGCTAGTGGACTTGATTGGAACAACAGCACAGAGTCTATGGACAGTAACTAACTGGTTTTCTTACCCATCCTTATTGCACTCAAGCTATTCTTTCAAATATACATTGAACAAACAATTTTAAAATATTCTTTGAAGGAATATGAAATTATTCCCGGGGAAGTCACAGGAATGAGTATGGCCTTATTACCACCAGGTCATGGTGAAAGTCCTGTCTCTCTGCTAGGCCTCCTATGACACCACCAATATTGGCTCAGGCTGCCTCATGATATCCTGGCAAGGGTCAAAGTCTAGTCTGTCCACCCCACCGCTCTTGGCATGAGTGGTGGTGAGTGACAGTTTATTCTGGTGTGTGTGGCTAGAATAGACCTGTTATTGTCTGCATGTTTTCTGTCTTGGTATGTTGCCCCTTTCCTGGTACTTGGGATACCAAGCTGTTGTTGAGGAGAAATTCTCATTTCTCTATGTTTATGAAATAAGGGAAATTCTTGCTATGTCTTACCAGAATCTTCAAAATCCCACTGCAGAAAATCTTCCATTGGAAGAAGCTGCCTTCCTAGGATTGACAATAACTGAACAAAATAAGAGTCTGCAGGGAGACTGAGAACACATCTCATTTTCATAAAGAAATATTTGCTGATGGCCAATTTTTTCGAAACTTATTTGAATTGTCTAGGAACTTTGAAAACTAATCTGCCTCAACTTTGTAAAGCAAGACCTGGACAGGCACATGTTATTTTATAAATATTTGCTTGGAGAGGGAATGGAAAATATAACTGTGGCACCATTAATTTTTATTAAGTCCCTACATTTGGAATGTTTACAGGATATGTATGATCTTCATCATCTATACCTCACTGATAACAACTTGGACCACATTCCTCTGCCCCTCCCAGAAAACCTACGGGCCCTTCACCTCCAGGTAGGGTTCTACTCATAAGGTGTGCTGAAAAGCTTTAGGGAAAACAAAACCAAACAGAGGAAGTCAGGACACAAAAATCTGTCTATTATGCCATGTTGACATGCTATGACAATTTCTCTTCTTCTTCTCCTATCTCTCTCATTCATTCTCTCTCTCGATCTGACTATAAGGTATTTATACATTCATAGGCCTATCTCTCTTGATTTATTTCTGATAATCTTAGTCTTTATTTTTATTCATTTTAAATCAAAATGCATACTTGTAGTAAACAAAGCTTCTTTTGCAATAAATCAAAATCTTTACTTGACGAAGAAATATGTATGGATTAAAAATGGAAGAGAAAAGGGAGAAAGAAAAGTTTAATTTGACTTCTAGCATTCAGGGCAGAAAAATGTCAATTTCAGATTTTGATTTTAGATTTTATGTATTGAATTAAATTAAATCCTAAGGAATTCCTATGTGCTGAGAGATGACAAGATTCCATCTCTCTGGACAAAGAGAGTGCAGTTGTTATTTTTTTAACAAACATACTTGGAAGTTTGAGTTATTTTAAATCCTATTACACCACATTTTATCTTTGAAGTAATTGAGTAAAAACACATTTTTCAAAATTGTTATGATCTAATAGTTTCTAAATGTATTTAATTTTCACCCATGTGATTAAAAATTGTTCATTAAACAAACATTTTTGTTGAAACAAAGAAAGATAAATTATTTCTTATTTCAGATGGGACAATGTTTGGCCTACAGCTGTAATCAGCTTTCTCTGAGTTTCATCTGCTATGTGGAATAAAATGTAGAGAACACATACATTTTATGCACGAGGAAATAAGGTCATAGTCCAATATTAAAAATGTTTAGCAGACAAAGTGCAAACCACTACAAGAAGTGATTTTGCTATGTAAGAGCATGTCTCTGATTCGTGTGTTTATCTCTGTGGATTCTGTAAATATTTACCTCTGTGTCTTTTCTTTTCTTCCTATGAAAATACATTTCCCATACTTTTTTGGGTTATTTCTTGGTATATCTGTCTGAGTCTTGGATATCTATTTTTTTGCAAGTTTTTCTGACTGTATTTATTCCTTAATGTACATATCCTTTCAAGACCTCATGATGTTTCTGGATAGCTTTCTCTTTGCCTCTTTTTTTCTAGGAATAAGTTCCTGTGCTTATGAATATTTCTTGCCCTGTTTACAATTGGAGGGAGAATTTTCAAGGGAATCTTTGAAGAAATTTTGAAATTTTTTTCCAATTATGAATTAACTTTTATTACTATTTTCGGGGATGATACTGGCCCCACAAAGTAAGCCGGTCACTGATGTTATATTTAAACACAACGTTCCTGGATATAAAATGAGTTGTTTTTTTTTTTTTAATGAATTGGCTTTACATTCCTCCTCTAAAGTTTGAAAATTATTAAGTGTAACTTTTAAAATATTTTTCTGTTGAGGCTACCTCACCAACATTCAGTATATGACTGTTTTTAATTTATACCTACTTGGTTGGCTAAAATAGATAATTACAGATGTTGGTTAGGATGCAGAGAGAATTAAAATCTTCATATACTACAAGTGAAAGTATAAAATGGTACAGCTATTCTGGAAAATAGTTTAGCAATTCCTCAAAATGTTAAACATAGATTTACTATATTGCTCAGTAATTCAATGTCCAGGTGTACACACAAAAGAACTGAACACATATGTCCACACAAAACTTGTATGCAAATGTCCATAGAGGCATTATTCATAAGAGCCCAAATTTGGATTTGGAAACCATCTAAATTTCCATTAACTGATGAATGGATAAACAAATTTTGTTATATCTATACAATGAAATACTATTGGACAATGAAAAAGAATGAAGTACCAATATATGCCACAACATGTATGAACTTTGAGAACATGATGCTAAGTGAAAGAATTCAGTCACAAAAGATAATATGTTATAAGATTCTATTTATGTGAAATGTGCAGAATAGGAAAATCCATAGAAACAGAAAGTAGACTAGCAGTTGCCAGGGCTTAGGGAGATGGGAATATATATGGTTTTTCTCTGGGGAGTGTTGAAAATGTTCTAAAAGTAGATTGCAGTGATGCTCGCACAACTCTGGATATATTAAATATCATTGAATTATACAATTTAAGTGGGTGAATTTCATGGTATGTGAAATATATTGAGTAAAACTATTTAAAAATTCAGCCCTGGGCCCTGTTTATCTTTCTAATAATTGTCCCCTCCCTCCTTCACTTCACTTCAGCCACATTGACTTGAATAGTGAATGCTGAGGAAGCGATATTCCATGATAATTCCTCAGGACTTTGA
Source organism: Mirza zaza (assembly GCA_008750895.1). Lineage (NCBI taxonomy): Eukaryota > Metazoa > Chordata > Mammalia > Primates > Cheirogaleidae > Mirza > Mirza zaza. The sequence goes on from VSMD01121729.1 coordinate 77,808, forward strand.
ACTTAATGTTCTCTCTGCCTAGGATGTTCTTCCTTGGGTCTTTTCATGCCCCTGTCTTCTTGTCATTCCATTCTCAGTTCAGTTGCAACCTCTTAAGATAATTTTTCACAGTCACCATCCTTTCTTCATAATGCTCATCGTTTTTGGAAATACCATTTTTAAAAATTTATTTTATTACCTCTTTATCTTATATTTCCCCTACTGAAGTGTAAGTTCTATTAGGGCAAGACCATGTCAATTTTTTTTTTTTTAATTTATTTATCTCCATTGCCTAGAAATGCTTGGCACATAGATTATGTAGTGTTGATTGAGGGAAGGAACAAAAGAATAAAAACAGGGTAAAGCAAAATGAACTAGGGTATCAATCAGTACTAGGAATATGTTATATGTTTTCTTATAATTTATGTTCATCTTTTTTAGAATAACAACATTCTGGAGATGCATGAAGATACATTCTGCAATGTTAAAAATTTGACTTATATTCGTAAGGCACTAGAGGACATTCGATTGGATGGAAACCCTATCAATCTCAGCAAAACTCCTCAAGCATACATGTGTCTACCTCGTTTGCCTATTGGGAGCCTTGTCTAATTTCAGATAATGGTTAGCATTATGAGGCCTACCATAGCAAAACAATTCTTACTGCTTTCTTCAAAAACAAAACTCAGCATGATACTTTCAAAACGTGTTCTGAAAGATGAAAATGATTACATGAAATATTTAATACAACTGAAAGTGTTAAATTATGATGAAAATTTAATAATTTAAGAAAACACTAAATGGGTTAAGAATAAATCTACAAGATGTACAGAAAGAACAAAACTAAGTGATACAAAATATTTCACAGATATTCTTATAAATCATATATAACTTGCAAATTTTAGGGGTTCATATCCTATATAATTTCAAATTAAGTATGTAATAAAGAAAATTTTTAAAACACTTTAGCTATTTTGCCAAGATTTAGATGTTTTTAATTAAACCTTTGTATTCCTTTTTTTTCACTAAAGCATGTTTTTTCCCCTAATTCATTAAAGCATGAAGAAAAGAATAAATGTATTTGAAAATTACAATGGTCCTGTGGGGAAATATTCATTATAATAACACTATGCAAATAACCATATACCACAATAATACACATAACTTTCACCTTTTGAATGATAACATTTTATCATCTTAAAGACCTATCAACTTCTTTTAGACCTTTGGTAAACTGATTTGTTACTTGGTATATTTATGTGCCTGCAAAAAATAAAATAAAATAAAATATGGAAAATAGAAAATATAGAAGATGATATGATAACTACATTAGAGAAGATGTTAAGGAATATCTTCTAAGAAGAGTTGATCTTTCCAAAATGTATAATCATAATACAGGCACATGGTTAAAAACTGAATGACAAAGAGTAATCAATGAAAGGTGAATTTCCTTCTAGCTGTAAGACCCCAAGTTCTACTCCCTAGAAATAATGTTTTCTTGTATACCTTTATGTAGTTTTCCATGAGAAAAAAAAAAACTAACATATATGTAATTTCTTTTTTTACATAAATATAAATGTGCAAGTGCTACACATATATACATTTCACTAATATGTATGTATCTATACATAAAAACATGCATTCTTAAGTACAAACAATAATCGTTATTCTGAACCTTGCTTGTTTCACTTAAAAATATTTCTTGGTGATCTTTCCATATAAGCACATACAGCTCTATTGATTCTGAAAACCACATATCAGTATATCACATGGATGCACAATTTTTGTACTTATGCCAAAACTACACAGAATAACCTTGCTTTTTAAAAATATATATATATATATGAAAGTAAAAGAGTTTATTTTATCCTTTTAGAAGGACAGAGAGAAAAAGAGACAAAGAAAGGGATGGAGACAGATGGCATGGCATCCCAAAGAAAGAGAAGGGAGTTGCCAGCCAGAATACCCTTGCTTGAACATAAATAACTTTGTGAACATTTGAGAGAATGTCTATGCATAAATTTCATAGAAGTAGAATTCTGGGTCAAATATTATTATTTTAAATTTTAATAAATGTTACTAAATTGCCCTTCCAAGGTATTATATCCACTTAAACTTTCACCGACAGTGTGGGAGAGTACACAATTCTCTACAATCTCACTAAGATGAAAAGTTTGTTATTAAATCTATCTCTGAATTAATATATATATTAAAAAATGAGACAATTGGCAATACACTTCCTCCAATATTTAAAAATACTACATATACATATTTCAATTATATATTTCAATCAAATATATTTCTACATCTAAATTATCTGAATTTTTTCTCATTGCTCCACACCGTTTATTATACTATGAACAAATCCAAAACTTCTAATATAAACTGATTAGGGAGCATGGTTCTAATATGTCTACACGTAAGATGCATAAGCATTTTCCTGTGTCAATTTAGAAGTGAAAATATTAATATGTCTTTAATAACAAAAAGTATATATTAATTTGCTTTAGACCTGTTGAGCATTCCAGCATGCATTTAATCAGAGTTCGTATCTCCCAAAGTTGAAAAACTTAAAATAGAATAACCATCCAACCATCAACTCCCACAAACCAGTGTCATTTAAAAATATGTTGAGTTTTTGTTTTGACTTTTAGATACACTCCTTCATAACTACATGACTGGGAACCAGATTAAAAAGTAAAATTTTATTCTAATGTTGTACATCTACATTAGATTTCTATTGAGGCTAGAAAAAAATTGCCCCCGAAATTGGCAGCTTAAACAACACCTATTTATTATCTCACAGTTTCTCTAGATCAGAAGTTACACATGACTCACTTAGGTCCTCCACTCAAGATTTCACAAGACTAAAATCCAGGTGTTACTAGCTAGGCTCTTACCTGATGGAAAATAATCTACTTCCAAGCTTATTCAGTTTGTTGGAAGAATTTTTTCCTTGTGATTTTAGGACTGAGGTCCTCAATTCCTGGTTGTCCATCAGGGGCCCCTCACATCTTCTGGAGGATGCCCACATTCCTCATTACCCCTTCCATTTTCAACGCCAACAATGGCATGTGAAATCCTTTTTGCTTTTAATCTCTATTTCCTCTTCTGCTGCTATCCAGAGAAAATTCTCTGCTGTTAAAGTGCTTATTGGATAGGGTCAGGCCCACCTGACTAACCTCCATATTTTAAGATCACATGATTTGTGACTTTAATTACATCTGAAAAAATTTTAAAGATAGTACTATTTAAAGAAATGTTTGAATAACCAGAGGGCAGGAATCACAAACAGTCATTTTAAAATTCTACCTACCACAATCTCAAGTCCTAAGGTATTATTTTTATTTCAGAAAATAATAGGTGTGTATGTGTGTGTATACACACACACACACACACACACATATATATATATATATATGTATATATATACCTATCACGGCCTACAAAAAAAGCCCTAATAGTATTAAGCAAATGGTGATTCCCTATAGATGATGACTTTTCTTCTCTACTCTTAAACAGATAGAAAATAGTGATGGTAGCTTAGTAACATTTAACGAAGCCATTTTACTGTTATATCTCAGACATGGAATAGTTATTCTTTGGTCATGTTTCCATATGGACAAAGAAACAAAGAGTATCCCTCACTTTTCTAGTTCTGATTTGCAAGCAGGCAGCCAAATGGAATGATTTGGTTTTGATTCATTTGTTACAGTTTAAGAAAAAGAATTGCAATGGTCCTTCAAAAAATTCAGTTATTTTAAACATATAGTCATATGTTTAGCCAACACTATCTTAAATTGTTACTTTGGTTAGCATTTGTGGGAAATACAAAGAAAATTAACATGGGAAAAAGCAAAACCACCTGTTTTTTCTTACTGTGTTTGCATTTTAATTAGGTTAAATGATTAATACTGTCAGTGGACAAATTGGTAGCTCCCAGAATGTCCATAGAGTTATTCTTACAACTTTACACAAGATTAAGTTATTTAGAATAATAAGAACTACACCACATCTATTCTATAGAATAGAAGATGGTAAAATACAGAAGACCACAAGAGAGTATATTTTAGTGGATAGTGTCAGAAAATCATTTTTAGGCCATGAGACTAACTTTGAAGCATATAAATGCTATCTTAAAGTTAATCGATTATTACAATAGCAACCAATTATTGGGCACAAGCTATGTTCCAGGAACTCTGCTCAAGTGTTCAGTAAGTATTAATTCACAGGATCCTAGGAGCTGGAGATAATAATTATTCCAACTCACAAAGCAGGAGAGAAAGCTTAAATAACTTGCCAGAGGCCAACAGCTGACTCCCACATCCTGTGCTATTTTACTCTTTTGTTGTACCTCAGATACCACAGGCATGCCTTTTTCCTGTTTTGTAATACAAGAAAATTGTGGACAGGCTGGACAGAGATGCAAAGATCAGCACTGTCTTTTTGTATGTGACAGTGACTTCCAAATGACCAAGGGCCTTCTTTCATGTCACAACAGAGGAACAATTTAAAATACCTGGCCTCCAGAAAATTAGCAGAAAGGTGGATTAAGATCCTTAGGGCCATGGGGTTAAAAGTTTAGGGCCCACAATAATTGTTGGAACCTATGAAAATGTTTAACTTCTTTTAAAATAAAAACAGAACATGGTAATAATAAAGATAATAAATATGCAATAATCAACATGGATTATTTTCTTTGTTGTAGCAACAAACCATATAATATTATTACTACTATTTTTTTTAATGGAGGCAGGTGCCTAGGACAGTCATAATGAGGCCCTGCATGCAAGAATAGTATGGATTATATCAGATCCCCCCATGAATGGCATAGAATATCTTTCTGTTCTCTCAGCCTTCTCAGTATACCATTATTACAAAATCTAGGGGATAGGAGGGGATATCGTAGCAATGAATTAGAAAAGAAAAGAAAAGAAAAGAAAGGAGAGGAGAGGAGAGGAGCGAAAAAAGAAAAGAAAAGAAAAGAGTAAAACAGTAAGATGAAAAGGGTGTTATTATGCAAATGTTATGGTGCTAATTGACATTCTCACAGGTGTAATGATGACTATTCACAAGGTTACTTACCAGAGGTAGTTCACCATGAACTCTAGGACAAAAAGGACTACTGTAAAACTGAAAATGTGATGATGACAATTTAGCAATCCTGCTAACTGTAACATATTTAAATGGCCATTTCAGATGCTTCACATTCTTAATTAACAGCTCTAATTTTAAAACTGACCTCTGATTAAGCACAATATATATATGTTTAATAATCCAACATTTTTCCCTATTCGATAGCCACTCATGTTTATTTTTTTCTAAATATTACAGGTTATTTGCCAAGAAAAAAACTCTGCATTCTATTGCTCCAGAATATATTGTACATTAAAATTATTTATAACCACACATGTCTAGGTTAACAATTCCTATCAAAGCATTACCGAGTATACATGTTTTTCAGACGTCATGACTACAATATGTTGTGTTAATCCTCTGAAAATCTTGACTGCTATAGGATTAATAATATTTTCAAAAAGTGATGACAAATAATACCTACACATAGTACTATTATGAGTGTAAAATTGACATTCTTCTCTTTAAATCTATAGGACCATTGTCTTTGTTGTTATAGTTCACTACCTCTTCATAATTTGCTTGAAATGATTTGAGGATTCATAAATGGACAAATGCCACAACTGTATGCCATTATATACAACATATTTCACAAATTTTCAAGCTAACCCTACAATTTCTTAAATTATTAAGACAAAGTGATAAGTAATTTTGAATCTCTTTATTTCATCTTTGAAAAGCTAAAAAGGCTTAATATTAAATACTCTGTACTTAGACGCTGTGACCACAAGATGGCGCTGACCTTTTTGGTTTTAAAAGCCTATGTGTAGATGTCTTTGTCCAAAAAGGCAAGTCTTTGACGGTGCATTACATGCATTGTTTTTTTGTTTTTGTTTTGTTTTGTTTTGTTTTGTTTTTGGTATCCTATAGCACCGCATTTGTTACATAGATGAATCTTAAAACTATCTGCTGAGTTTCATTTATCTGACCATATCAGGCATATCCAACTTCTCTCTGAAGAATTTTATTTACCAGTTTAACTAGCTAGGGTTCATTTCATAAAAGCCAATCAAAAAAGGTTAAAATCTAATATATATACCCAACTGTACTGCATCAGAATAATGGGCAATTAAGACTGGCAATCTGGAATAGTTTGAAACTGGAATTTGTGATAAAACACAGAAACAAGGTGTTTAGTTTTCTATTTTGCATAAGGATGCTTGCTGGCTGAATTTTGAATGAGCTACTACTGCCATCAAGTGTTAGAATTCATTCTTTTCAAGTAACACAAATGCACAAAAAAACACCAAACCTGCAACATGTTTTCAACATAAGAACATAATGCTCTGTACAGCATAAAGCATAACATATCAATAACCTATGCCATCATATGGCATTTATTGGAATTTCAAAATGACAACACTGTCTTTCAAATCTTCCAAAAATAGTTTTAAGTAGTGAATATGAGGATGTATTTTATTAAATTTACTTATATATGTGGGAAACAAAATCTAAGGTGACCCCTCAATAATTTCACACCTCCTGGTCTCCTAGTGTTCATATGTTTGTGTAACGCTCCCTGCCTCCACCCTGTGTGCTTCTGGGATGGGCCTAGCTTCTAACCAATAGAATATGGCAAAGGTGATGGAAGACATAAATTTAAAGGCATGATTATGGCACATACACACATAATATGTGTATATCTATGTCTATACATGTACCTGTATCTACATCTTGCTAGGAAGAACTAGAGACATTCTCTTTGCTGGGTGATGAAATGAGCAGCCCGGGTGAGGAAGCCCATAGTAAGGAACAGTGGGCAGCATCTAGAAGCTGCCCTTGGTCCCTAGGACACATGGGTAGCCTCTAAGTCCTGAAGGTAGACTGCAGCCAACAGAGAGAATAAGGTCAGAGCCCTCAGTCATAGACCCACAGGAAATGAATTCTGCCAGTAACATGAATGATCTTGGGAGTGGATTTTCCAGAATTGAGCTCACGGAGAACCCAACCAACCAACACCTTGCTTATAGCCTGTTGAGATCCTCAGCAAAAGATTCAACTAAACTGTTCCTTAACCCCTGATCCCTGAAAGCATTGAGATAATAAATGTATGTGGTTTTAAGTAACCAAGTTTGTGGTAATTTGTTATGCAGCAACAGAATATAATATATAACATGGTAATGTATTATATAATATAATATTAACTAATATAATATATAACATGGTAATATATTATAATATTCAATCAGAATATTTTATTTTACAGCATTTAAAGACTATGGACCAATTAAAAATATGTCTTTATTTTGGTCAATGGGAACAAAGTTACAGTTAGATAGGAGGAATAAGTTCTGGTATTCTATTGTACACCAAGGTGACTGTAGTTAACACTAACATATTGTATATTTCAAAATAGCTAAAAGAGAGGATTTTAAATGTTCTCACCACAAAGAAATGATAAATATTTGAGGTGATATATATGCTAATTAGCTTGATTTGATCATTCCACAATGTATCCATGTCTTGAAACATCGCATTGTACCCCATAAATATATACAATTGTTATTTGCCAATTAAAAATAAAATAAAACTATAAAAATGAGTCTTTATAAATTCCTAAATTGAGTATCTGACTGTAGTATTTAATATGCCTTGGTAGTAAATTTTCTTGGGTGGTTTACCATTGTATAAAAAAATTTGTATTATAATTCCAGCCTTAGATAAATGAAAAATCATAAATCATAATCGAAATCATAAATTGCTACTTCCCTTAAGAAGACTTGGGCAAATCAATACTGCGTCATTGTTTTTTAATAGAGAGAATAAATATTCTCACCATAGAAAAAGTGTATAAAGCCAATATTATTTGTATAAAGATCATATCCACTGATCAAAAAAATGATGTCCTGTAAAATGAGTTAACCATCCTTTTTAAAACAAAAAGAAATTTATGGGAATTCCACTACAGCAATAGGGTCAATTTCTAAAGTTCTCAATTAAAACTCAGTATTGTATATCACATATATCCTTAGAAAAATAAATCTAGACTATCACCATTCCATTTTGAGTAAGAAGAGCAGGGTTAGTGTAACAGCCAAAGGTATGAGTCTATTATCTAGAAAGGGATATTGGAGACTACAAGTTTTGAGTCAAGCAAACTCCAGAGCAAATGAAATTGAATGAAGCCTGTGAAGTCTACAGGTCCCAAGGCAAAGTTGCAGTCCTGATCCAAGAAACTCTGCACTTTTCTCATTTTTCAGCCAGGAATGCATAAATGACCTTTGCTAGCTTCAGGGCTGCTTTTGCACATTTTGCTTCTCTGGCATTTAATGGAGACTTGTATAGACTGAAGTTCCCAGTGGGCAGTGTTCCATTTTTCACAGTTCCACTCAGCACAGGAAAGTAATAAAGGGATATACTCCAAGATGATTTTCTCTAGGAGCAAGCCTGGTGGCACTTCATTGGTGTTTCTACAAACTGGGACAAGAAAAGGACATGAGAGCAGGGATGCCTATTTTTGTATCTTTACATCCTTTAAAAGTCCTAAAATATTTAAGTATGATAATGATGACAGTTACTGAGTACTTACGGGGTACCTGCTTTAAGGAATTACAGTAAGTCCTCACTTAACACCATAGCTAAGTTCTAGAAAACTGCTATTCTAAGCAAAATGACTTATAATGAAACCAATGTTTTTTCCTCATCAACGTTATAAGGAAGTGGCATTGAAACGTTATTCAATGACCTGCAGTATACAGTTTCCAAGAACCTATCCAGAACATTAAGTCCCTTACTATACCCTATTTAATACTTATGGAATAGGTACTAAAACTATACTCATGGTATGGGTAAGGAACCTGAGGCTTAGTAATCGGTGAGTTAAAGTTGAATCACATCTATTTAAATCAAAACCCATATGATTAAAAACTTTGAAAATTCACAATGTATGTGTTGTATGGTCAGTGAAGGGACAAAAGAAAAGACATAATCAGAATATTCCTATTCTCACGGACAAACCCAGAATATTCATCCTGGTAATAACGTTACTTTAATCAACAGACATATGTATGGTATATTACAACTAGCAAAGTACTTTCCCATATGTATGTCATTTATTTATCACAAGAATCCTATTTAAGTCGGGTTGGTAGTACCTATAGCAATGCAGTTAAGAACATCTTTGGACTCAGGTTTAGGCTTAAATACTAGCCCCGAAAACCCTTAGCCCCACAACCTTGGACAAATTAACCTTTCAGTTCTGAAATCTGTGAAACGTGGTAAGAATACCTATTTCTCGGGGTAGCTGTGAGGATTATTGGCATAAGCCCACCTGTGTGCTGCTAGCATACGTAATAAATATTTGTGGTCTTGTTTTACGTATATGATGAATCCTGACTCCCAGGAGTGACAACAGCGGGCACCGACCATAAGGTAAGGAGTAGGGCGCAGTTTTCTGACTCTAGGAACCTTTCTTCACCCCATAGATACCGCCCCCAAAGGTGGGGCATGTGGGTTTTTCAATACACCAGTTCTCCCACCCCGCCCGGGGTTCAGCTGAAGGCCCACGTTCCAAATCTCCCGCCTCAAGGTGATACGAAGGGTTCCGATAAACTGCTTCAAGCTTTTGTCTGCATTGGACGGCCCAAACCCAGCCCCAAGCCCTCTTCGCGCCCCTCCCCCAGCCCACCTGCGTCACAAGCCCCTGAGAACGTTCACGGGGCCCCTGGTTCTGGCCGGAACCCGGCCTCTGGCACAAGGAGGGCGATCTCGACCCCAATTGGCTGTCACCATGGGCAACCAAGGACGCGGTGGGCACGCGGGGGCCCAGCGGGTATTTAAAGCCGGCCGCTGCCCCGGGCCACCTCAGTCCGGCCAGGACGGCGACGCGCCCAGGTTGAAAGGGAGCAGCCAGGTAACGCGCAACCCCTGCCTCCCCGTCCCCAGCCCGTGCCTCTGCTGAGGCGGGTGTATGTGGGACCCGGGAGCAGGTCTCACTGCGTGTCGCCCACCAACACCCTCCTCCCCCACCATCCTTACCCAGCCCCAGTCCCACCCAACCCAACTGGGCGAGACAACCCGGGGGGCGAAGGCCGAGAGATTGTGACAGACCAGCGCGCGAGCAGGGAAGAGAGAGGCCTCCTGGAGAGGAAGGGTTGCTCCCAGGGACAGACAAGTGGCGCTTCGGGAGAGAGGCTCTAAACACCGTCCGATCTGGCCTCTCGGAACTCCCTGAGCCATGACCCAGACCCTCAACACAAGGGAGGACCCTCTTAACCTGGCCGGCGGCTGGGCGCCCTCAGCCCCCTTACGCACATGGTCGTCCTGCCAGCGAAGGCGCAGGAGTGCCCCGATTTACAAGCGACGACACCGCTATGGCCCCAAGGCGGAGCATGAGCCCCCAAGGAAACAGCCAAGGCAGCAACACGGCCCGGGTTCTTGGTTCCAACCACCACCCCGACGGCCCAGCTGGGCCGTGTGTTCCAACTGGGGAAGCTGGGGAGGGCCTTGGCACCCACCTCCGGGGGGATTCTGGAAGCCCCCCGTCCCGATGCAAGTGATCCGGGTGTATGGCCTGCACCCGTTCTGCCTCTGCTGCTGCCCCTGCTGGCGCGGGCCCTGGAACCCTGGCTGGGCGAGGCCTCCAAGCAGGAAGAAGCGCTGGGGCCGCCGGGGCCGCCGCCACCCTCGCCGCTCCTCCCCGAGGAGCCCCCCTGTGGACCTGAGCACGCTGCTGCGGCCGGTCAACCTGTACGGGTGGCGGGCCCCCGGCATGCGAGCGCCCCAAAACACCACCCAGTTCATCATGAACCAGATCTACGAGGACATGCGGCAGCAGGAGGAGCTGGAGCGCCAGCAGGAGGCGCTGCGGGTGGAGCAGGCCGAGGCCGGAGGCCAGGCCTCCCCGAACGGCTCCTCCGGAAACGACGCGCCCCCCAGCGGCGGCGAGGATGACCCGGAGCTGCCGGAGACTCTGTACGGCTTCGTGCAGAATCCCGCTCTAGCATTCAGTCCTGCCCCAGAGGAGGAAAATCAGTCTCCCGCCGCCCAGCTGGTGGAGGAAGAGGAAGAGGAGAAAAATGATGATGAGGAGGAGGAGTGTGATGAAGATGTGTGTGATGGAGAGGAGGAGGAGACTGAGGAGGAAGAGGCAGAAGAAGAGGAGGAGGAGGAAGAGGAGGAAGAGGAGGAGGAGGAGATGGAAGAGGCTGACTACTTGGAGGAGGGGGAGGAGGGGGAGGAGGAGGAAGAGGACGAGGAGGAAGAGCTAGAAGAAGAAGAGGAGGAGCTGGAGGAGGATGAGCAGAGAGAGGAAGAAAATCACTTGCCATTGGAAATGCCTTTATCAATTCTAGTAGGGGCTGAAGAAGAGAGAGAGAACTATATAAATTGTACTTACTTAAGCTCTGAACAGATAATTCCCGAAGTGCCACAGGAAGCTCTACTCATGGTGCAGGACATTAACTGTTAAACATCAGGAAAGGGATTGAGGAATGGGATGGAACTGATTTGAGGCTAAAATGGATTAGCAACTTATTAAAAACTGATTAAAAAGTGAGTTCCATTAAATAAACATATCTATGTAAACCCCTTCTTTGGCCATTATAAAATACTTAAACATTGGTGTGTTTGTGTATGACTATGGGTGGGGGTTGGGGAAGCTTTCAAATATAATTTGATTGGAAATAATTAAAGGCCAACTATTTTATTATTACAGTTTGAATATTTTCATTTGGTGTTCTCCCCTCTAGACAATTGAGTTTGTTTTGTTTTGTTTTGTTTTAACTCTGGCAATGCTGAAAAAATGTTTCTTTTTGTAACAAATTTATGCACCTTTAGATATTTTGACTGCTAGATGCTTAAGAAGGATATGCCATGACGATTGAATGTCTGCCAGTGCTCTTAAGATAATCGAAGCCATTTTAAAACCCATTATTTTTCTAAAATATTTTTCCTTGTAGATTTTTCACCTTCAGAGTTCATTTTTGAGGGTTGTATTTTGGTAACCCCATTTGCAGTCTTTTGTGGCATCGCTCATTTATATTCCTTGTTCCACAGTGCTATGGATCTTCCTCAGAAGAACATGAAGTTGCTTCTGTGGAACTGGTTCTCTGCCATGGCCTCAACAATCCATAGTCCATGCATGGAGAGGATTCCCCATGGTCAGAAGTCAACTTGCACATCTAGTTAAAATCCAAGGTAACTGCAAACAATGGAACATAGCTTAGGTTTTGACGCCTTGTTCCTTGATATAGTCCTTGTCATAAGTTCAGAGAAACCATAAAAATTGTTTTTGCAGAATGGATTTTAAAAAAAAAAAGATTATTGGCCTTTTGTGGGTGGAATATCTTCTTTCCCAGTTTGTCCTCCTTATAAAGGAGGGTAAAAGATGTGTAAGTGTGAACTAGTGTCTCTGATAATATCTAAACAATTGCCTTTGGAGAATACATCATTTAAAATTGCTTTTGTTCAAACATTTTTAGAAAGTAATAATATATTTCTTCCTGGGCCCTTAATAAAAGGTTCCATCGATAGCATATTTCCAGAATATCCCTAGATGAAGAAGTTGAACCTGCCTTCTCAAAAATTATATCTTTTGCCTTTGAACCACAACTTGGTATTTATTTGTTGAGGAGAAGACTATATGCCGATATCTTATCTGTATATGGATTTTTACTCATATATCTCACTCCAGTGTATTTCAGCTTTCAAGATGATAAGTTTAGCTGTTAAATTAAAAAAAAAAAATAAGTAATTAAAGTATTAAATAAAAGTACCTTGTCTCTCATTTCTCATTATTTGAATATCAGAAATCTGCAGCAATGAATCAGTGGCCAAAAGGATAAACATAAAAAGTGGGAGAAAAACTAACACAAACATTGTAGGAATTTTAAAATTACACCAAACATTCCAAACTGCAGCAGAGAATAACCAAACATTTAATTTTACTCTTAATAAATCAATACTTCCCTACAAGATGCAATATCTGAATGACCTGTAAAAGTCATTTAAAATTGGCCATCCATATGAGTTTCTATTACTGTTCTAATGTGTATATGTAGAGATAATCAAGAATCCTGCTCCTGATATTGGTCAGTCAATCCTTACAAGTCATGGCCTTTAAATACTAAAATCACTCAAAATAATCACTAGGCCAAACTTAAGTAGTTTCTCAGTAAAGAAACCATTTCATTTATGATTGAATTTCTTCACAATCTCACCTAGACAATTCACAATTTCTTCCTTTTAAACTTAGAGATTCAACACATATTTATTGCCTCCATATGCAAAAAGCATTATTCATTTTCATTATTCATTCATTTCATTATTAATCATTATTCATTCATTATTTCATTATTCATTATTCATTCATTGTAAGGGATATAATCATGAACAATGCCTCAGGAGCTGACATTCTAGTTCCTGTACCATTATGCAGTAAATATTCACTGAACTATCAGGGACCAACCACTGCGAATAGTGATAAGGCTATAATGGTGACAACATCCCTACTTTCATGTTTACAGTTCATTAGAAAAGCCTGACAAGTGAAGAGTTAGACAAATTGGTCACCATAAGTATTCTGAAGGAAATGCACCACTATAAAAACATATCACAAGGGAACTCAAGAGTGAAGTTGGGATGTTTGCTGTGGGCAGAGAGACCCCTAAATCTAAAGGCCAAGAACTTGGTGCCACTGAGAACTGAGAACATAAAGACCAAAGTGTCTGAAAGGAGCAGCCAATGGCAAGTGAGAGAGGTAGGCAGAAGCCATGTTATCTATTCATTCCTGTGCCTCCATATCTTCTGAAATAGACACCAGCAAAAATAAAGGAAAAAACTATTATTCATCACTGATTTTCTATCTAAGCTTATTTTTTTATTAGCTAAATAATGTTATGGTCCCTTTACTAATCCCAAAGGCAAACGTAAAATGATTAAGCCATGTTGGGGTTTGGAGGGATTGGTCATCTCAGTACACCTATCGACAGAATTTTCCCAGACCTCCCCAACCACTGTCACATGAGGAAGGGGGGGTACTAGGGTTTCTTGCTCAGCATGATTGGAGCACCATAATTCTCAACTCCCTTCGAGAACTTCTTGCACAGTTTATTCAGTACAACTTGATGATTCAGGAGACTAAAGTATTAGTATGGCTCAGAATAAACACAGTCTTTAGCTTTAGAAAAAAATGTGCACTTGAAGAAAAAATACAGTTTTCCAAAATAAGTTTATTATTAGTAAAATCAATTCAAAACTTTATAGGGTGAACACAGTGATAATGATGTGCCACCAAGGCTTTTCTTTCAAGAATGGAGCTATTATTTTGTCAATTGTCAGAAAAATAACATTATAAATCATCATAGACTTGTTTAGAAGGCCTAGACTTGATAACCATCTTTACTGTCTATTCTGAAGTGTTTTTACATGTAGAGATGCTGGTATTTTCCTCTCCTAGTGACTGACAGCAATTCTTGAATTATCTTCATTACTTTGTCTTCCCAGTAACTCAGAGGGATTCTTTTCTGTGAAAATATTAGTCCTCTAAAGGTGGTAAATACACTTGACATTTAGAAATCAACCCTGAGCTCTGAGTATGATTTCATAAAACTTTGGAACATCTGTATATTAAAGAGACAATATTTCCAACATATTTAGTTACAGTAACATAAACACAAGAGGTGAAATAATCTGCCAGCTACCCCAAACCTATGGATCTGGGAAATAAATGATATTAATACTAACATCACCCCATAGGTGATCTTGGCATGAGGGAGTGGATAAGACTAAGAAAACTGCTTCTTTAAATTTATTTTTATTTTAGCAGTATAAATAATAAAATTATATAGGCAGTTATGTTGCTTGTATTCAGACAAGTTCACACATTAATTAAACAATTGAAAGTTACTCTTACTGCTTCCAAATCACTTTGGCCTAGATTATCTTGAGTGTTTAAAGCAAAATCAGAATGTGGTTGTGTTTTAGCTGTTTCAATACTAGTATTTTTTGTTTTGGGATCTATTCAGTTTTAGCTAATTAGTGGAACAGCCCATGCCAAGGTCAGCTGATGGAAAAGAAGAAAAAGATATAGATATGGGATGGGAAGACATGGATGTGTCTTGCCCTGCTGCCTTGGTGACCTGTCGTGATAGCCACTTGCCTTAGGTTTCCGTTTCCTCAAAGGTAGTAATCATACTCCATTAATGCATAGGCTTATTGTGAAGACCAAATATCCACTATTAAAGAAGAATCGTATCATAGACTATACATCATTGTTGATGATTATAAATGCAGTTTAATGACTGCATTTTATAAAGTTAGGATCTCACTTAAATTTTAAACATTAGATCAGTCTAGATTTATTAGCATGGCCAGGAAATCTTATCTCATTGCACTTATGCTGGATTGAGGTATCCAGATATTTCAGTTGTTACCACTGAACTAAGCATAAAACAACTTGTCCTTGAAATTCAGTTTGGGCTTCAGGTAAAACTGTGTGCAAATGTACACTGTGCACATTGTCTAGTGCCTTCATATTGAAAGTGTGGCCTATGAATCAGCAGTGTTGACGTGACCTGAGAGCTTGTTTGAAACGCTGAAGCTGAGGCTTCCCTCAGACCTATTGAATTAGAATATGCTTTCTAACAAGGTCTCTAAGTGATATACATGCATATTACAGACCTAGAAGCTCTGTAGTTTAGAGGTTGGATCCATTGCAGAGGTCTCATGGGAATTTAATGATTAAGATTATGGTTTGTGCATTGAAAACTTTTATCATTTACTACTTGTGTGATCTTAGGCATGTTACTGAAATTTTGGCTTTTCATTTTCCTCATCTATAATATCAACCTCATGAACTAAAGATTATGAAGATTAAGTGGGCAGATAGTTACCCAACACTCTGAATAATGGCATTCAATACCTCCTAGCTATAATAATAAGTATTTAATAAATATACAAATGAGGTCATAGACATATTATCTGGCATCTAAAAGTTACTTGTTAGTGAGGAGAGCAATTATAAATGTCAAATCTCCCAAAATAATGAACAAAATGATTCATTAACTCTTTCCTATTTTCCCCAGGATAACCACAGTTGCATTACTTTGAGCTGCACATACCATTGTGCAGACTATGAGAACTAGTTAAATCTTTTGAGCTAAACTCATTCCCAAGATAAGATTTTTTGTCCTTTATCTCTCCCTCTGCTCTTGCCCAGGTCAATGAAGTTTCCTTTCTTCCTGTGACTGACGTGAACACCCTAATGGCTGGTGCTAAGAATTACCCATTCATTCCCATATAAGCAATGGATATTTGAATGTATCTTTTCAAAATCAAAATACATGCAACTGTAATAATTTAAGAAACCATTTTTGTTAGTAGTTGTTTGATATTTTATATAAATGATATGATAACAATCTAACATATTGAATAATGTATGTATGTATATCAATATACACACATGGTGGGAAAAATAACCTGAGTGGGATAAATTGGCCTAAATGTTGTGTTGCTTCTTAACTGTAATCAAAGTAAAATCAATTTTATACTTTAGAAAAATATTCATAAGAATTTATAGGCAATTTTACAGTTATGTAAGATAACTGGATATCATTTATAATATTATTATTACCACTTTATTGATGGTTCTGTTTTTGCTACACTTAAAGCCAAGCTCATTATAGATAAACATATGGATATATGAAAATCCCAAACAATATTTAATACCTTTTATAAGACACTTTTGTAAAACACTTGCTCAGAACATAAACCTTAGATTTCAAAAAAAACATTTGAGCATACACAAGATTCTTAACATACGTTATCACATTTAAACATATAACTACCCTGTGAGTTAACTCTGTGTTTTCCTTTTACAGATGAATAACCTGAAATTCAAAGAATTGTTTCAGAATCCAAGTCCTCTAATGTTAGTTCAAAGTTATAGCTACACTCTGTTTCTTGAACACACTGTTTTATTATTTAAAACAATCGACCCAGAAACAAAATTTCCTTTAATAAATTTGACCCAAGTTCCAAGGAAGGCAGGAAGACTATAGTCTCTTCAATATGAGATTGATAATAGAGGCACCTGAGGAAAACTTACTGATGTCCCTGTCTCAATGATAATTCTTATGCTGGCTCATACAAAGTCAAAGGTGTGAAACGCAAGGTTGATTAACCCTTGCCAGGCCACTGAGCTGGGATCAATTGTCTTAGAGTAGGAATACTTTTCATGTGGTCAAGAGGAGTTAAAAGTGATTTATTTGGAGAGACCAAGACACTGAAGGACATCTTAGAATACACTGCTATAGCTATATATTGCTGCATAGTAATATGTTGTAGCCGTTCTACTACTAAGGCGGGGTGGGATGTAGGGAGACAGTGTTTGACACACATGTATTCCTGGAACAAACTATATTTAAATACTTCTCTGCCAATGCCTCAAATCAAGCATACTTTCACTTCAAAATGTATTCAGGCATGATGGGTATAACAAGTGCAAAATTTAGCTTTTAGATGTCAACCATTTAGAAAATCTGCTTACATATAAATACATATATAAATACAGGCACATGACAAAGTTCCTCTAACAGAAAAATCCTATATTCAGAAGGATTCCCAAGAGGAGGGACTGACAATCACCCCACCCCCCTTGAGTATTGGGCAGCTATAGGATGTTACATAATAGAACTACAATGTTCTATGTAACTATGGACACTAGCTCCTACTGCCTTGTAACTTAAAGCCCTGGTGACCGTCAGCAGCTTGTCTGGGTTGTTTCTCCACTGCAGATACTCCAGGGGTTCTACCTTACAATGACAAACTGATTTCCAGCATGTAGACCATGCATGGATTTCTAACTCTGGTTTCCATCTACTAGAGTATCTATAATTATCACTGTTATTGTAAGTTTTAAAAATACAAGCAGTTTTCAATCAAAGGCTTATAGACTTTGTGTATTGAAGTCATCAGCTCAAATCTCTTCATACACCCTTCATTTTATACAAACAGTATTTGAACGCTTCCTATGTGAAGATCACATGTAAAACTACTATTTACATCTTAGAATCCATGCTCCTATTTCCAACAGCAAGTAGTTCCAGTTTTAAGGTTTTTTAAAAATTGACCTGTGACCACCAGCTGGCCCTAAAGTTTGCACTAAAGGAAAAATTAAAAACAAAAAAACATAATATATCCCAAACACAGAAAGGACTTGGATGTATTTGGACATTCTTTTGGTGAAGCACCTTTAATTCTTTACACAATTGCTCATGTTACATAGCTTACATACCATTCTGGTAGGTTGCTTCATTCTAAATCTTTTTTTTTTTTTTTAGACGTTTCTTGTAAAATGGATTATTCTCAATTTATGACATCAATCACAGACTACAAGCTCACTAGTGCACTCTTCTCATGATCTGGACACTGTACTTTTTTTCTTTTTCTTTTCCTTTTTTTCATTTCAGCATATTATGGGGGTACAAATGTTAAGGTTACATACATTGCCCATGCCCCCCCTTGAGTCAGAGCTTCAAGCGTGACCACCCCCCAAATGTTGCACATCTCACTCATTGTGTTTGCATACACCCATCCCCTCCTCCCCCCTCCCACCTTCCCGACACCCAATAAATGTTATTCCACTATATGTCCACTTAGGACACTGTGTTTTTATTCATCTTTGCATCACTGCATCACACTATTAAGCTTGTGCTGCCTAAATTCAATAGTGTGATTTTCAATAAATAAATGTAAAGCCAAGAGTTGTGATAAAAATTTAATGGTTACTGCCATGTTATTTTGCTTTTCGATTTCTTTCAAATTCTATTGGTGGTATTTTGTAATCCCAGTAAAGTTACTTTGAGTAAACTTTTAACATCTAAGAATAGAAATCTATATTTTTCTTTAAAAGTTGGGAATTGACATTAGCTAATATTTTTAGCTGTTAAGTAAGCTATTATTATTGGCATCTTCTGATATTTTCATATAGCGTTTGATATTTTTAAGATTGATAGCTGTTATCATGCATTATTGAGCATTCTCGCTTATGAATATATTAAGATTTTTAGCATGTCATTTGTAGTCCTAGCAATTTAAGACTCTTAACTGGTGTTAATTTGCCATTTCTCACAACAGTCACTATTTGACTAGACATTTTTGTTTTATATTACATTTATCAAATTTAATGCCAAAAGATGAATTTCAGTGCTGCCATATATAATTGCAGGTTTTTATTTTTAATAATTTTCATTAATTATAGAATTTTCTTGAACTGGAGATTATAATATAGAATGGCAAACTGAGGTCAAGATTCAGTGGCTATGTTTTCTTCACCCTTCCCAGTGGATTTTCCAAAGTAAATGTTCACCTTTTTAAAAAACCAAAAGGAATAAAATTTCTCTTTTCTTGAAAAAAGTTCTGAATTCTACACTATTTCCTGAACAAATATTTAAATACATGAAAGTTTATGAAACTAGCTTTCCTTTCTCTTCAGTTTGCTTTCCTATGCAGAATTTTTACTCTGTAACTACCAATATGTTGGTGCCCCCTAGTGGTAAAGGTAAAGCATTTAAATGTGACTAATGATCACTGTTCCTGTTGCATTTTTTGAAAGACATAATACACTAATACATGTAAAAAGGGTGTTACTATGGTGTTGGCATAAGCAGCATATTAAGATATTTAAATTATTTATTTGAATGCATTGTCATGTGGATCAGTGTTTAATAATTAGTATCTTTTTGACCTACAAGACTAAGCTATAAACTATAGAGGTGTGTAAAGGAAAGAGAGAAAACATAGACTGAGTTCTTGGATTTTTGTGGATTATTATTTTTATATAGATATAATAATTTTATATTGTTAATTATATTTTATATAAAGGCATTTCTCCAACAAATCTATTTTGAATTCCTATTGACATCAACACCACTAGTTAATATCAACAATCTGCATTGTTGTCTTGCTTTTAAAACTGACTGACAATAAAGAAGACAATTAACAAATTTGTGAATTATATGCTCAACTTTTAAATACGAATTGCTAAAACTAATGCTTGACACTTGAATCCTCAGAAATAAAAATGAAAATATATGTCCATCAGCCTAGTTTTATCAGCAACACTTGTGATGATCAATCCCCTCTTGGGACTAGAGCACTGTTTAATTTATTAACGATCATGGCCACTAATTAGAGTATATCTTGTTAGGGGAAGAAGCAAACCTGTGTGTTTGCTGGTCTGGCATCCAGAGGATAATTAATATTTTTACTACTGCCCTATTCCTAGTTCTTTCCAGCTGCTTAACAACTTATATTGGGAGCAGAAATCTGAGAGGCAGTTTCTTCATTTACAACTATCTTAGTAAGGCATATAGCATTTGCTCCAGACCACTTCTAGAAAAAGTAGATACTCCTGTGTTGTACTTCCTTCACACTTCACTCTATTGATACTTCCATTATCCTTTTTTAATTATAGTTAGTTTCCTGTGGTTCTCTTCTGCCTAGAAAATCCTATAGGGTAAAGAATCAATCATCTCTCTATTTCCAGTACATAGTCTTGCACATTAGAAGCCTCCATTAAATAATTTTAATATTAAGAAAACAATGAATAAAATAAAAATAAATCTATGAAATGAATTATGGTTATTAGGTAGTTCTAACAGAAGAGCATAGTGACTTATCCATATGCTTACTAGAACTACTTTCAGTAGGAAAGCAGAGGGAAGAGTAAAGAGGGGATTCAATCGCATTTTTTATACTCTAAACTCTGGTCACGGTGGCAGTCAGGTCCTCATGGATAGACAGATCTTCACAGGAACTGAGCAGAAAATTCCTTAATGTAGCAAGAAGCTCTTGGGTCCAACTTGCTGGGTCACAGACTTACCATAAGTATGATCTGCCTTGAAAATACTCATAGTATTTCTCCTCGTAAAGGGCACCTGCAAATACATTTTAAAACTATAATTTTACAATTTAAAGTATCTGTTTTAGAAGTTTAAAATGGCCAACATTTATTTTATTCTATGTTTTAAGTTTGCTGAGCTCTTCCCCTGTGCCAGGACTTGTGCTGAACTCATGTGCTTAGTCTACTTGTGAGAAAGTGACGCTAAGAGCTGTTAAGTAACTTACCCAAGGCCCCAAGGCTAAGGTCCTAGAGATTGGAAGCCACACAATCTATTCCTTATATCATTAACTGAACTCTGAAATGGAGGAGAGTATGATGCAATCTTAGATATAATTCAGATTAGTCAAGGACATAACTTTGACTCAATATCCAAAGCCAAACTTTTGCATACTGCATATTGTAATACTCTCCTGGAAAAATGCTGAGTCTCAGTAATTGATGTCCAAAGGTTCTGTGATAAATTATTTATGGGATGAGACATTTTAAAGAGAGAAAAGAAGCAGAGTGCAAAACTGTGCTAGAATATTCACATCATTAAAGCGGTTTCCTGGCCCCTTTCCCTTTCTTCTAAGGTGAAAGTATAAAGATCACTCTGAATGCAGAATTCTTAATTCTCTAAATTAGGAATCATCTGTCACTAATGGAAGTGGATGGAAATGGAAAAGTGCTAGCTCCTGGCAGAAGAAGAGCTCAAGGGTTGCCATATGGCAGGCACAGTTAGGAAAAAAAAATACAGTATGAAAAATAAAAGTAGTAGCCACTATCTGGAGGTCAGTTGAAAGAAGATGGGTATAATGAAGAATTGAAGTATAAAAGCTAAAAAAAGGTTTGCCATGAGGAAAGTATCTGAAATTTCAGAGTGTACAAGAATCTAAATAGAAAATGTGGATTAGACTTAGTAAGAAAAAAGAACTTAGCTAGGAATACTGTAATACTTTGTACGATATAATTCCTATGTTACTAGGGTTACCATCAGACCTAGCCATAATTATGGGCAAAAGACAGGGAATTTAAATTTTCGTGTACCTTAAAACCCTCCTTTCTTCAAAATATCTTCTACTGGTCAATGCGTCTTCTTGTTCACTCTATCTTAAACATCCCACCTTGAGTTTCACCACACTTTTAGTTTAAAACAGGTTTTTGTTCATTGTAAGTCAACTATTAGATTCTACATTTATCAGGAAGAGACTTGGCAATTAATGATGTTCAATGAATATAATAGCATGGATTAGTTTATCCAGTTTAGCAAAGTTGTTGACTTAAAAAAGAGAATCGGTAGGGACTAGAACAATATAAAATTTCATGAGAATTCAAACTTAGTGATGAACACTTGATAGAAGCTAGAGGGAGAAAGCTAGCTGGTCTATATAATACACACAAAGCACATCCACTAGGATTTTGCTGAAATCCTTGAGGTCAAGTGTGTTTTAGAATGCAGATTTTTTCCAGCATTTAGAGTATTCACTATGATTAGCCATTTTTATACAAAAACTATAGAACACTAACGTTTAGAATCATATTTCTACCTTGCAAACTGAAGATAATTAGTGCTTGTTGAATTTAGCATAACTAAGGAGTATTGTAGGTGGACTGCTAGGTAATTTAAAATAATTTTAACAAGAAGAGATCAAATGTCAAGTCTACTTATTCAAGTATATAAATTAATCTAAGAATCTTTTCTATTCCAGAACCAAATGTACCACTGATTCTTAAAATTTTGTGTGTACATATATATGTATATACGCAAATAATTATATACATATAATTTCATATGACAAAAAGTTACCTTTAATGTACTGCTAGCCCTTGATTATCTATGAAGATGATTAGAGTAGCAGTAATATAAAAAGGGATAATAAGAATAATTTATATTTACTTTACAAATATTGATTGTGCTTCTAAGTAGATTCATTTCTTGATTCTTTTTTCTTCTTGGGGGGCAGGGAGGGTGGTACATTCCATACACATACACTTAATACAAGAGGCAGACCTAATTTGGCAGACCATTCATTCATTCACTCACCCATTGTGTTTTGTGTCCCTTTTAAATGTCAGGCATTATTCCACATGGTATAGATATATCTAGAGGTTATATCCAAAATACTTAACCACTAGTTTTATGGCACCAGTTAATCAGAACAAACACTGACCAAATAGCACCCTAGCAATAACTGCATATAGAACACAGTCATTGCCCCCAGTAGGCTTATCATTTAGTGGGGAACATTAAGTTAATAGGCAGTCACTAGACAGTGTGAAACTGATCTAATAAGGGTAAACACAGCCTACATAAAACTATTGCAAATAATTCATAAAATTGTTATTCCCTATTAAGAAACTTGCCTATTCATAATTATTGATGAATTAACAATTCATAATTTATTAGTATTTAGTTAACCAAAAGTTATATTCACAGTATGTCATTTAATATAAAATCATATTTAGGACTTTTTTTTGAAAATTGACCTTTGTAATTAGTAGCTTACTTTTGTGAAACAAGACCCAAATTTCCAATAGCTGCTTAATTATCCATTTAAACTTTGTTGTTTTCTTTTAAGTTCCCCTATCTGTAGCATAGCATGTAAAGATTACTACATGGATCATATTTCATGTTAAATATGTTTTCAGAAAATGCAGTGATTCTTTAAGAAATTTATCAAAACCATCAGAAATTGAAACAAAGAAGAATACCCTATTTTTGCCTGAATAAATCAACCAATTTATCTTCCACTTCACCTGCTCTTATTTGAAGATCCAGACAGAAATTCTCAGAAATAAATAAGTGAGTTTAAGAAGAAATACCTTTGTTAATTTCTGAGTCTTAATTCAGGTAGAAATTCTTTTGTTAGGACCAGCAACACTTTGAAGATACTAACTAAAACTATTATTTTTAAATTACAAATTTTCCCAAAGTTTAAGTTTTGACTTCATAATCAAATGTATATTGATTTTATAAAAATCTTTCTAAATATAGAGGAAAAAAATTAGAAGTCAAGCCCTAATGAATAAACAAAAGCTATATGCAGTTCTAATGTTAGGAATAAAAATAAAATTGTGCATAAATACACTTTCTGGGAACACTAGGTAGTCTGTCTCCTAGGTGGCCCCCTTATTTGCTGAAGTATGAGAACATTTAGCTTTTTTTTTTTTACCCTTAAAATACATATGTCATTAGACATTGTGCGGCTTGTGTGGTGCATTGCAGATGTTGCATTGCCTTGTTAATTTCCCCTAGGTGGCGATCTTTTCAAAGAAGCTGCGCAGGCACCTCCATCTAGAATTGATCTAATATATACCCTTCTCCAGCTATTATTTTCATCTCCACAGGAGGGAAAAAAATGGAATTTGGGATCACAATATGATTCTATAGCCTGTTCTCAAAATCTCACAAAACTGGAGAAGTGGATGTTATTTAAAATTTTAAATACATGTTGGAGAAAAGATACTTCAAAAACATCAGTTCTGGGATTTTCATTAATTATCAAAGTGGCTGTGAAAATTTACACTCAAATTTAAATTTCTGGACTAGTAGCTTTTTTCCTAAAACCCTGACATTGTTGTTTAATCAAATATTTCATTAATATCTTTAGATTTATAATTGGCTTTTTCACACACTGTTGGTAGTTGCTCTTTTGTGACAACTTTTTCATGCAGGTATTCCACTGGTGAATGAGATGAAGTAGCTAGACAAGGCTAAGCCCACTTACATCTGGGCCTTTCCATGATATACTGAATGAGAGGAAGAGACAATAGCATAGAAAAACAAACAACTTAGAGGTAGATGAATTATATAGAGTGGGAATTATTCTAAAATTCACGAAAATAAGACCTTTTCTTCCTCTTCCCAGTCTTCTTACCTCAATATGTAAATCTTCTAAGGCACACACCCATGCACACTTGAGGTTTTTAAGTATAAACTTAGTTTTCCTCTGCTTTTGGAGCTTCAGCTTTTGCTTTAGCTTTGTTTGTTTTTAAATTTTCCATTGCTGCACCCTAAGGCTTTCACCGTGCAGAAGTGGGGTGCTGGCACTGAGGAAGCATGACTACAGCTTCTCTCTCCTCAGTGCTATCTCAGAGTCATTTGAAGTATCCTATAATCTTTCAAGAAACAAGAAAAAAAAGTAGATATAAAATTAAAGTCACAGTGTTAATGTAGCTATTTGCAAGAAAACCTCACATAAATTATGTACTTTGACACTTTCGACAACCCTGAACAGTCAAAAAACAGGAATTATCATCATTTCTATTTTACAGATAAACCTCAAAGGAATGAAGATCTTTCATTAGAGTTAAAAAGTTGATAACTGAAAAACCAAGACCCAAAGCCTTTTCTTTTTCCTTTGTAAACTCAATAATTTTTTGGCTGTAACCAGCTCTTTATAATGAGAGCCATACTCTGTTTCCAATGGCTTCTTTTGGCTTCTACCTGCTCTCACATACCATGAGGTTATTGCTATATTCAACATGAGGAGCTGTTTCAAACTTGAAGTAAAGTGTCTCTAACTAAATAGCCCTTGGGAAAGGATTTATTAAACCAGCTAATAAGAACCTCTCAGCTTTGTATTTGGTACCCTAAGCAGAAGCCATCAGCAATAAAGTTAAACTTTGGAGTTCAGTGCACTCACTAAAACTTTGGCCAAGTTTCCATTTGGATCTTTAACATGCTAGCTAACCTCTCCATCTCTCACAAACATATTCTTGGCCACTGCTCAAAATGTGAAGTTCATCGTCCCCTGTTATCTCAATTTTTCCATCCACCCTCTCTGAAGGTCTCATTGATGTCCCTTCTCTCCAAATATTCACCATTGCATTGCCCTCCTTCCAGACTCTTTCCACTGTGACCTTTGGAAACCTGCAATGAAAACCAGCTACATAATTTGTGGAACCTAGTGCAAAAGGCCAACACAGGGCTCTTTGTGCAAAAAGCAGGGAGAAAATAGCTTTTTCCTTTCTTTCTGTGCTCTCTTTCTAAACCAGTGATGTTTTTCTTTTGTCATTATCATTATTATTATTATTATTTAATGTCATGCTCCCTTGGGTGTGGAGATATATTCCAGGCAGGTGCAGACTCTCACAGGTACCTGAGTCCTGCCCACAACTCCAAGTGTGGGGATCATATGCTTGATCTTGTCTCTCCCTAGGCCCAGGCCTGAGTCCCCAATGAGGGGAGCAGCAGGCCTTGGATAGGAGCAGGAAACGGGTAGTTGAGATCCTGTCCTGGGAAGGTGGGGAGACACGGAGTCAGTATCTATCACATGTGAGCCAAGTTTCCAAGCTCTGGCACATCCTCTAATATTCCATTAGATTGCAGTCACCAAACTCAAATTAAAAGACAAAATTGTTAAGAATTTCAAGATGATATTCACGAGCATTAAGCCCAAGTGAAAGGCCACCTTTTGAGAGGGAGACCCTATTTGAAGGCACTGAGGGCACAGTCATGAAACTGGACCTACACCCTCCATGGGAAACAGCTTTCTCAACATTCTCAACATTTTCAGAGATCAGACCTCTGTCTTCCTCAAATCTGCTGCTCCTCAGAGGTATTTGACTCCTTGAAGCTGTCTGAGCATGCATTATTTTCTCATGCCCAGGGGACCTGGGGTTTAGGTGGAGGAACAATTCCCAGCTCCACCATGCTGACTGCCTTGAAAGAGTAAAGTGTTACTCTTTCAACATAATGTAAATGAGGAGTATACCATGACTGTGGCCATCCACACTCTCCTCCTTTTCATCAGTCTGCCTCCTGTATACTCTCTACCTTTCATTGATTACTTTATTGTGTCTAGTGTTCAATCCTCCTCCCAGCCCTCAAACCCTGCCATGCTCCAGCTATATGGGCCATCCGTACAACAATCTCTGTGTCATTGTGTCACAGGCCGTTGACCTCAACCCCATTGGTCTTCAAACCCACCTTAACCACTTTAATGTTATGGTCATATCCTGGGCCTCACTGTAACCAGCAGCCACCAGACCAATGAAATCTTAAATTTTAACTCCCTATTCTTTGGCAATTCTCTTATTGTGTTCTCTAACCACATACTCTCACAAGGTTGACACAACTTTTTAGGGGAGAGATACAGATTCTTTGGATGCAATAGAAATAGGTTTTTATTTTCTCATGAGGGTTTCAAATTGTCACATATTAAATTGTCCAGTGTCTATGTTTCATATTTTCACAGTTGATTCCATGTACTTTTGATAGTATTATTACATTTCCAACAATTTTATACACACTGTCTCACACACACATAGACATTTGCATTCTGGTAATTTGAAGTGAGGGAGCACAAACTTTCTTCTCTACTCTCCATCCTGCCAATTCTCCAGGGAGGCTCACTATACATTTTCTCTGACTTCATTGAGACTTTCCGACCCTCCAACACTCATTTTTCTTTCACTTTGCCAAATTTTTTCTGGCTTCACTGTAATCAGTAATATACAAATTTCATGATCCATTACTTAACCTGCTTTTTTGAAAATATCCTATCTTTCATTTTTCTATTGAACTAACCCAGAACACCATGAACTCTAGGTGAATAACAGTGATTAAAAATAGTACTGAACCTTGCGTTTTTCAGAAATTTCATCTTGGTTTTATCTAATTTAATTTTCACAAAGATCTTATGAGGTAAATATAGTTGTCCCCAATTTATAGACAAGGAAATTGAGCATCAACAAAATTCAATTAATTATTCACGTTATTTCTGAAGTTGAAATTTGTGACTCTCAAACTTTAGTATGTTAAAATATCATCCAAAATCTTAAATAAGATTTCTGGGTCCCACTCTAGAGATTCTGATTTGGGAGGGTTGGCATGTGGTGTAGGAATCTGCACATTTAATAAACTTTCCAGATAATTCTGACAGTGAGGCTCACTTGAGGCTTCCAGAACTCTTCTTTCATTGGGTCTTTATTTCAACTTCCTGGTAGATTGTCCAAGGGGGAAGACAGCTTGGGGAGTCTTTGTTCTTTCTTTTGTGTCCTGGCCCATTAATAACCTTTTTTTGTGACCAAACCAAGATTAGAATTATCTGTGTCCAAAACCAAATCAACTTTGAAAAATAAGTCATAAAATGAACAACTTAAAATATCAGCTATCACAATCAGTCAAGTATATGAAAAGTAGTTGTAAATCATTGACTCAACTTGAAAGCACAGCATTAGCTATTAAAAAGTCCAATGCTTTTTCTTCTCTTTTCTTTTCTATTTTACTGATTTTGACCATTGTCGCCTTCAGTAATAATTTTCTGGTGAGCAATGTTAACAATGAACTGTTATAAAACCTGTAGTTCTGACCATGAGCTAGTACAACACATGAAGATATGCACTGGCTACTCTGCATAATTATTCACATAGTGATTTCAAGTTAGATGAACAAGATAATAAATTTTGTTATAAAAAATGATAGAATAATCTTACAAATAAACATACAATTTTAAATATGTCAATAGCAGAAACAACTGACATATTGTTTTTGTTTAAATAACTGTGATTTTTCTAGTTTGTTAATAATGTATGTATTGTAAACAGTATTGCCTTTGAGAGTCTGGGACTCTACATGCATTATGGGGCCTTTCACTCTTCCATAATTCCTATGCTTGCATGTTAACCTGATTTAACTGCATTCATATTATTCAAATGTCCCAAGTGTATCTGAAAAACCTCTGAAATGTTATATTCCATTCCTTTTTCTCCCTTATGTCAGTGGTTGTTTTATTAGATGTAGACAGCTGGGATAGCATATGTTTCTTTAACAGAAACCTTTAAAAATTTAAAATTTGGAGAGCATACTTTTAAAATCCACAAGGGTGAATTTCATTTCTTATGAGACTTATGAGATATAGCTAGAAGGATTCAAGCATCAACATGTAAGAAATCTCGCTCTGCACTTGAAGGTACACTGCACCAAGAGTTAAGTCCAGAGATGTTTTCATTAACTTTTGATGCACTTTTTTTTATAAATCATTCAAATTAATGGTATTGTAATTCTTCATTTATAAATCAAAGTTAATATTGCTTGTCCTGTCACCTCACAGTACATTTTTTTAAGACCGTACGAAGTGATGAAAGAAAAAGCACAGTGAAAATGGTGGGAACCAGAAGGTGGGAGAGAAAGTAGTGTTTATTGGGCATCCGTTGTGTTCTGGGCATGATGCCAAGCACGTCACATACATTTTCCATTTTATCCTCACAATCTTCTCAGTAGAATGGATATATTATCTCTATTTTAAGGAAAAGATACTAAGGCTCTAAAAAAAATTAAGTAGTTTGCTTACGGCCAAATAATAAATTGTGGAGTCTTGCTTAGCAAATTCTGTTGATTTCCTTTTGTGTGATTTTGTGTGTTGATTTCCAAATGTGTCCAGATTCTAACTACTTCTCCCCACCTCCACTATCACCACCTAGCATAAGCTACTGCCAACTCTTGCCTGGGCTACTGCAATTGTTAAACTTTTATCTTATGTTTGCCCTTGTCTCCCTACAATCTGTTCTTAATACATAAGTGGAAGCCTTATCAAATGTGTTAGATCATTCACAGGTCTCCTGAAAACCCTCAAATAACTTCCTTCGTTCGGAATAAAAGCCAAGGTCCTTAGTATATTACAGAGCCACTGCATTATCTAGGCTTCTATCTCCTGTTATTTCTTTGAGTTTTATTTGTCATCATTCTGTTCTTTGCAGGTTGTGTTGCAGCTGCACTGACCAGCTGGCTCCCCATACCATGCTTCAAATGTTTCAGGCATGCTCCTTCTTGGGGTGTTTGCTTGGGACTATCCTCTCTAACAAAAATGCTCTCTGGTCCCAGATGTGCTCACATATACACTCCTCATCTCTTTCAAATCTTTGCTCAATTGTCAACCTTCTCAATGAAACTTTATCTAAATTGCATCATACCCACCCTCTGAACTCCTTCTCCCCTGCTTTATGTTTTTCCTTTACTATCTGCCACACAGAAAAAAATTTTATTTACTGACAGTTTCTCCCATTTCCTCACTAGCAGATAAGCATCATGAGAGTAGATTCTCATGTTGTTTGTACACTGCAGAATCCACCTGGCAGTGGCCCACAATTGAGCTCCTTTTCTGTAGCTGTCCTTGGCCAAAGGGCGTGTGCCTCACCAAGCTAAGTACTCTCCCTGGGGGAAGCCACCACTCAGTGACTGGAGGATGAGAGTATGAAGGTCCCAGCCCCTTTGCCACAATCCAAGACATCTCTGAAGGCCCATGGATCTCAAGAGCCCTCAGGAAACAGGACGAGGTCTTTTTTGCATTTTTGTTATGATTCAGCTTCTCCCTCTGCCCACTCTGCTTCCTTTAGTTCCCTCCCCAATTGTTCCTGAGAGCATGCTCCAGTAAACTTCCTGCAAGCAAATCTCCATCTCAGACCTCGTTTCCTGGGGAATCCAATCTATGTTCCAGCACCTACAAAAAGCATGGCATACAGTGGGTGCTTCAATAAATATCTTTTGAACAAATGGATGAATATATAAGATAAAATAGGATACAATACAGCAGAATTAAGACTTTTTTTTTCTAAAGTCAAAGACTGTTAATTCCTATGACTTTGAATAATTTATTAATACTTAAAATGATCCATGAAAGAGATTATAATAGTACCTTTGTTAGATAATCTTTTGGGATTAAATGAGATAAATCATATAAAGCCCCCATCATAGAGCTTAGAAATTATATTCTTAATAGAAGCTATTAAAAGTAATTATTATTACTATATGTGCAAGAAATACAGTCAATTTTCCCGAACAAGATTTCTTTCTTTCTTGTAGCTTGGTGCAAATCTATTACCAGGTGAGAATAAGGAGAAGAAAGTAAATGAAGACACTTTTTTCATTACCCCAAGGAAATATATATGTGAGGATTGAAAGTGAGAAGAATAAAAATAGTCATAGTGCACACAGGTTAAATAGACTAAATAAAACTGCAGTCACAGACATCTAGATCAGAAAAATAATATAATATAGCAATAAGCATTATAATTCCAAGAGAGTGCTTAAAAGAGCAACTAGTCTGGCCCTCTGTTTCTAGGCTGAACTTATGCCATTCAAAGCAGTTTGTCATCTAAATGACTCTAATAGATATGAATGTGAAATATTTCAAGATCTCCCACTGAAGTTTGTTCTAGTGTTTAATCTCTTGGTACCATCAGGAGATTCTCCTTCAAATAACTTTTATACTATGTCTAGAATTTCAATCTATTTCATACAGTTTTGCCACCATACTAATACAGGACTACTGATCTTTGTCCTTTGAGCCCGCCTTTAAGTACTTTAATTAATCAGAAAGTTTTTTATTGTTCCTTGTGCCAAGTATTGGGCTGGGCATGATGACAAGTTTTAATTCACGATCCTCCTTGCTATTCTCTGACCTTCTTGGAGTCTTGGAGTCCCTTTCATCTTTTCTAATAGTTTTATTTTCATTTTTGTTGATCTTATTTGAATGAGCTCCAATTTCTCTACAACTTTAATAAATACTTCAGGAAAGGCTTGATTATTGCCAAATATGGGAAAAGATTACTACTCATGATAAGCTAGTCATACTTCTATTAATATATTTCAGCATAATGTTTGCTTTTTAAATAATCGCTTTATGCTGCTGACTCATCCAATTTGTATTATATGATGAGTTTAAATCATTTTTCTCCTCGGTACTTGAGTACACCAAAATCTTTCCTTTCTTAAATTAATAGAATCTGTACTTTGTTCCTCACTGTAATCTTTCATTTAAATTTATTAAATTTAGTCCTAATTTTTTAAGTTGCTTTAAACATATTTAAGTTGAATTCTCATCCTTTGTTAAATAAGCAATTTTCCTACATACTTCCTCATTCAGTCCAGTTAAATTCAACCCAATATTTGCCACCTGTTATGAACCAGGCATTGTGCTAGATATTAAGGCTACAACATGGTAAATACAGGCCTTTTTAAGAAGTTTTCTATGGGGCCCAGTGGCTTCTGCCTGTAATCCTAGCATTCTGGGAGTCTGAGGTGGGAGGACCACTTGAGCTCAGGAGTTAGAGACCAGCCTGGGCAAGAGGGAGAACCCATCTCTACTAAAAATAGAAAAACTTAGCTGAACTCTGTGGTGTGCACCTATAGTCCCAGCTACTCAAGAGGCTAAGGCAGGAGGATCACTTGAGCCCTGAAGTTTGAGGTTGCCGTGAGCTAGGCTAGCACCACAGCACTCTAGCCGAGGCAACAGAGTGAGACTCTGAATCCAAAATAAAGAAGTTCTCAATATAGAAGTGACGGAAAATATGTTAAAGTCCAAGTATGATGACAGAGAAATGCCTACATTCTAAAGGAGATATCTTGGTCAGCCTGGAGGTATGTTTCCTGGTGGAGATGATGTTAACTTGAGCTTTAAAGGTTGAATGGAAATTAAGCAAGGAAGAAGAAAGGAGGACAGACAGCATTCCTGGCAGAGGGAGGTATGCAACGAAACATTCAGAGGCTTGTAACGGTAAATATATGTGGGAACGACGAAGAGCTTCTTATCACTAGTGTAAAATGCGAGCTGAAAAATCGGGGAAAACTTAATAAACATCATTTCAACCTCAATAAGGAACTCATCAAATATATAATCTCTCGGTATCTGGTGGTTGAATAGTCCTTAGCCCCATCAATCTTCCTTATTCACAAATTTTATATTTTTTGAGTTCATCTGCATGCTAAAACTTATTTGTTTTCCCCAAAGCAATACTGCTAGCACCTTTGTGGTCATTTATAGACATGTGTAGAATGGCGAAAAATTTGATTGCCCAACTTGCACATTTCCAAAAGAGATCATGCCAGGCAATGTTGCACCTTCATATTTCAGCTCTCATACTATAAACAAGTATCCCTTTCAAGATCTATTTTGTGCCATATTTTTTTTGCATTTTCATACTTTTTATTGGTGATCTCATTGCTTAAAATGGCCCCAACATGTAGTGCTAAAGTGTTGTTGACTGTTCCAAAGCACAAGAAGGCAGTGATGTGCTATCTGGAGAAAATGTGTATGTTAGGTAAACTTCCTTTGGGCACAAGTTATAATGCCATGGGTGTGAGTTTAATCTTAATGAATTGACAATATACATTAAATAAGGTGTCTTTGAACAGAAACATATGCAAAACAAGGTTATGTATTGATTGGTTGCCAAAAATATTGTGACCAGTGGTTTGCAGATATCTAATTCTGTATTTTCCCTAGGAGGAATGGTTCAGCATTTGCTAATTCAGTTTTTGGTAACTTTATAGAAAATAACTACCATGAATAATGAGAATCAATTATATTGATTATATTATATTGTATATTGCTCAATATCCAGCTGGTCAAGAAAAAAGCAATTAAAAAGGCCAAACTAACAAGAAGTGAGCTGTATCTCCAAACAAAAGCATGGCAGTGCCTTAAACTTCTACATTTCATCAATATGAGGGGTAGTTGCAGATGTTAGACATCTCGTATAGTGATTTAAATGCATTGTCAGTATTGCCAAACCATTCTTAAGTTTGCCCATTGGAGCCAATGAAATTCTGGGGTGAAAGTTTTTATTTATCTTGAATCTGTGCTGACTATATATAATTCAACCAAATTGGACATACCTTGCATTTATAGACCTTCAGTGAGTCTTTATTGATGGTGCACATAATGATGGTGATGTTGATGATGAAAGGCAACAACGTGCCTGAGCAAATGTTGCATGTTCACTTAAAATGGACCAGCTGCACCTTAGCTGGGAAAGTATGTGCTTTGAGGATGTGTCCAATGGAATTAAATCAATCTGATGCTTAATGATATGGTTCTGCATTTCATGGCTCTCTGCTATTAATAATATCAATTATGGACAACACAGCCTCTGCCCACAAAAGGTTTATGCTCTAGTGAATTTTTGAGGTTAAGACAATTATTTACCATGATGTTAATTAAAGTATGAAACACAAATAGAAGGGATTAAAGTACTGTGAAATTTTAATGGTGATTGAAACCATAGCTGGTAATGAGGAGAAGAATATTGGTAAAAAGCTTTATAGGGGGATGATGTCCCAGATGACCTTAGAAAGAACATACCCAAAATCAGGAAAACATGAGGCATATTGTTGAATGAAGCAAAAAATCAAGCTTTTAAAGAACAAAAGTTAATTTTACCCTGAAGTCTAACTGAGAACTGTAGACTGAGGATCTCGGCCCAGGATGAGCCTTTCGGAGAGGTTCTGTCAGGCTCCTCCAACACAGCATTTCAGTTCACAGTTTATGCACAGGTGGTGAGGATTCAGTATGTGCAAAATCACATTAAATTTGCCCAGAAGTTACATTAAAGCAGAATCACACTGAGGTTTGGATGCAAGAATATATCTAGTTATAGATTACAGAAGCATAATCGCTAACCTGGTTAGACACTATCTTACATGTAGGAACAGGCAAGGACTGGGGTTACTTATCTTTTAAGGAATGTAATGACTCAGACAGGAGACATGGGGGGATGTGTGCTCTATTCTGTTTTGTCTTCAAAACATCCTTCCAGAGAGCTGCATGTCGTCAGAGTCCAGAGCTTTGTGAAACTATGGCGACAACCATAAATGATCAAAAATGGCTTTTT
Source organism: Mirza zaza (assembly GCA_008750895.1). Taxonomy (NCBI): domain Eukaryota; kingdom Metazoa; phylum Chordata; class Mammalia; order Primates; family Cheirogaleidae; genus Mirza; species Mirza zaza. The sequence goes on from VSMD01121729.1 coordinate 112,360, forward strand.
ACATTTACTACTTTGTTTCACAATATTAAGGGGAGAAAGCATCCAATTTGGTTTGAGGACAGACTTTGTGCAGGCAAGGAGGAGGAATCAGGACTAGAAAAGCAAGTTGCACTTTTAAATGCAATGGGAGGTTTCTGGGGAGGGGGGCTAAGGCGAGGGATACTCCCGATTTAGAAAGTTTCATCCTATGACAGCGTGCAGAAGGAGGCACATGGTACAGTTAAATGGTTCTGGATATAGTTCCCAAGAGAGATGCTGTGGCCTACGAAAGGGTGGTGGCAACAGAAAGAGAAAGGGGGACAGAAATGAAGCCTTACAGAGGTCCCATACATAGGAAGGTAAGCCTTTCAGTCTGAGGTATAGATGTACCATTCATGGACATAGGAAATTCAGGAGAAGCAACTGACAGAGTTCTATTTTATATAAATTGATTTTAAAGTGCCAAGAGACATTAAGAGGAAATATCAAAGTGTGTAGTTGGTAAATTGTGTTTGGATCATGAGAGTGATTGGAATAGGGTTATCAGAAGGACATCTGCTTAAAAAACAATATTAAATCTTACAAAGTAAAAGCAATCACCTATATGTTATACATGTAGATATAGGCATATAAAATGTATAACATATATCATATATTATAATATATGTTCAAATGTGCTGTTTAAGTGAATTCTTAGTGTGGATTATATATTAAATAAAAATAAAATTTATAGGTCAATAGCCATAGAATTTAAAAGAAGGAAAGAACTCTTTAACTTAGAAGTTAGAAAGGAAATAAAATAAAAAATGTACTGCTTTTCTCCAAAAAAATATGAATGGGAAGGATAAAAATGGGCTGGAGGGTGGTAGAAATATTTCTAAAATTCCAAAGAATCTTTCCCTGCTGTTTGCCTTCATTCACTTGCCCATTAATTCATACTTGGATCAGTAGTATAGCATTCTAACTGGCTTTCCTATCTTCCAGCTCAACCATGCACCATTTAAATGCTAGACTGATCTTTTAAAACTTCAGATATAACCTTGTGCCCCTCTGCTTAAACACCTCAAGTGGCTCCTCTTTTCTTATAACAACATTAAAGTCCCCTCCAATTTCATCCCCACCATCCTGGGCTTCAAGCTCACTCCAGAGCACTTGGCATTTCCCATGTCTACCAATGTTCAAACCTGTGGAACTTGTCTGGTGTTACTATTTTTGCCCATAAGCCTACCTCCTACCAAGTACTCCTAACAAAATCTTATTTAAACCTAAAACTTCCAGATCATTTTTTCTCCCCTGAGACCCCTTTCTGATCTCCATCCCCTAAGCAGATATTCAGTCCAGTCCTGCATCGCCCTAGTAGCCAATCCAGTATGATGTTGAGTTAATAATTTCAGCTGAATCTGTGTTCACAGAAATCTGTCAAAACTGATCCCTTTAAGGGTGTTGCATAAAAATTAAGAAACATAAATGGGATAACTGTTTTCTTGTTTGTTTTTAGCAAAAGTATTAAGACATTTGTAAATTTGAAATCATATCTATCTTAATATCATCAGAGTATATTTGATTGAAACATACACTGGGTATATATGAAACCTATCAAAGTGCAACCACAATTTTTGCATTATGTACAACATAAACCTGCTCAGACATGAAGAAATTTATGAAGAATGGCAGCTTCAGTAAATATTTGCTGCAAACCAAGATCTGCTTTAATTTTTATTTATAGTGGAAAAGATCATAAAGTATGGTTTTTCAAACAGACATTCTTCATTACATACACAATCAGATTATGAACACTTTCCATAAGGATATATTTGAATTTAAACAACTGTATCTATATTATATTTAGAATAATAATAGTGTTTAGTTTGGTGCTGTTGTGACATGACTCTATATGCAGTTCCAGAAGCACAAATTGCACTTTTTATTTATTATTCCTCAGTGGATGTGATCCTAAATCGAGTTGCTAACTGCCTACCAATTGAATTATATAAATTGATAAAAAGGAATTCTATATTAATGAAGATACAGCAGAAGCAAGAGAAATTTTCATAGCTTCAAGCCATTAAAATTTCCTTCCACTTTTGTCCTTTTTAAATAGTTATATGACATCCAGATGTACCGTCTCACATCAGCATCAAAATGACCTTTCAGGCTCCCCTACAAAGTAACAGTTTTATGCTCTTGACAAATTATAATGCAAATATGTATTAATATAAAAATAAGTAAAACTACTGAAGACAATTTCTACATTGCACTTTCCAGGAATTTTTCCAAGATATCTTTTGTTGTTTTTGTTGTTGTTGTTACAGAACCAGACAAAACTAAATAGATTTGATGATTTAGAGAAATAAATTTTCCAGAAAAATAAGTTAATTAAAAAATTGGTGAACACTGAATAAATTTTGATAAGCATTATTTCTGCATTAGAAAAATTTCACAGCTTCTGACACTAATAGAAATTCTACTTCACCTTTTGTTCTTGCCAATATTCAAACACCTCCTGCACCTCGGCTCTGTATAAAGGTGTTTCCAGTAATCCCAGGATAACTACTACTTATGTGTCACATTGTGTGTCCACCTAAGTTACCTTGTCATGTCTATTATGAAAATAAGTGACTCCAGGTATAACCTTGCTTCTTAAATAATCCATTCTACAGCAATTGCCTCACCTTATTTCTATGCTTTCTGTTCTGTTATGGATTAAAAAACCACACTATATTCCCCAGACATCTTTTTTACCCTTCTGTTTATCATCTGTATCTATACTAAAGATACATTAATTATCCTATTTCTTCTCTAATGCCCTTATTTCTTCTGTAATGCTAAATCAGGGGGTCTACTGGATGAACTTTCTCTCTGCTTCCAAATGCTGTTTTTCAGGACATTAAAAATGTTGTTATATATATGATAAAATATAAATATATATATATATATATATGTATCATATATATGAGATAAAGTCTATCCTGTTTTTTAATATCATTCTTTTGGAATCACTATTGGCACTATCCCCTCACATGTTTCCCCTTAAGCCTATTCACTGAGTGAATTTTGTACATTTTAGCACCCAATTTCCGTAAGCCTACTTAACTCCTATAGAACTGCCTTGTCTGGGCATCATGCTGGAAGTAGCCATTACAAAATGTACCTTCTCTGAGATCTCCAACTCAGCACCTTGTTTCTTCAACCACAGATTACTTTCAATTTAATATTCTCACTCAGCTGCTGTCTAACCTAATAAGAAAACATACAAGTAAAACACTTAGAATCTAACAGAATGACAATTACAGGCCTCTGCAGCAGTAATCCCTTAAGCTTTCTAACTTTTGGTTCAGTGACTTCAAGGTTTGCATAGTCAATGCCCTTATCTTCCTGAACCTTCCAAACCATCTATGTAAATCCCAATAAAGGATTCTTCGTATTAACCACTGTTTCAGCTCTCCTAACAAGCTTTCTTAGTCAGGGCTGCTATAACAAATCACCATAGACTGGATGGCTTAAACAATAAACATTTATTCCTCACAGTTTGGGGGCTAGAAGTCCAAGATCAAGGTGTCAGCAGATGCAGTGTCTGGTGAGAGTCCTTCTCCTGGTTTACAAATTGCTGTCTTTATACTCTGTTCTCACATGGTAGAGAGCTGAGAAAGAAAGAAAGAAAGAAAGAAAGAAAGAAAGAAAGAAAGAAAGAAAGAAAGAAAGAAAGAAAGAAAGAAAGAAAGCTCTTTGCTGTCTTTTAATGGCACTAAATCCATCATGAAAGCTCCATTCTCATAATCTAATTACTTCTCAAAGCCCCATCTTATTAGGGGTTAGGGTTTCAACCAATATAGTTTGGGGAAACACAAACATGCAGTTCATAACACAAGCCCTCATCCTTAAGGAAGATCAAAAATAATGCAGAACTAAATAATTACAGATTCTTGCTTTCCATTTTCAACTGGCCATTGCCATTGTCTGGTACTCTTTTATTCGTGTCTTATTAATTCCCATGTTTCCTGGAGGGCCACTGGAAATTCTCATTTTCATGATTTCTTCAATCATGAAATATAGAAAGTTTACATTTAGATCTGTTTTAGAGAGATGAGATTATTTGTCATATGCAATGAGCACTGAGACTTGGGATGTTGCTTTATAAAACTAAAGAAAGGTGGGACCATAAAACATTTCTCACCAGAAGATTCTAACACACGGTTGGAGCATGGGCAACAAGAGTCATGGCCAGAGTGCAATCCATA